>PVJH01001271.1:87642-220830 GCA_004026705.1 Nesogale talazaci | reverse complement strand
TGTAAAAGCATGACAACATTTTAAAAATTATCTTCTTCCGAATTTTACATTCAAGTAACATCACTGATATTGTTAAACTATTTTCCTACTCTGTTGGCTCACTTTTGAGGGAATGGACACAAATATGGGTTTCTTTCAGTGAATTCAGTGGATAGCTGTTTCCAAAATTGATGTATTTAAGTGAGCACTGCCTGTATGATTCACTTTTGTTGAAATATTTCACTTGAGATTTCATCAATTTCTATAACCTTATTATATTTTTTTAACCACTACCACCAAATTCAGCTTGGACTTATTCTTTTAATACAGGAATCCTCAAACTTTTAAAACAGGGGGCCAGTTCTCTGTCCCTCAGATCATTGGAGGGTTGGGCTGGACTGTAGTTAAAACAACAACAACAACAACAACAACAACAATAACAACTTGTGAACAGATTCACTGCTGGCCCGGGATGAGTCCTATGCTAAGCAGGACAGACAACAGCGGCAAAAACACCAGGCAGGCAGGGTAAATATTTTCAGAGGGCTGCATATGGTGTTGGGCCTTAATTTGAGGACCCCTGTTTTAATCCATTATCTGATCTCAATTAAAACTACCTGCTGAAATTGTTGAGCATTAGTTAATTATTTTTGGTACCAACCCACTGCAACTCACTTCTATGGAATCAAAAATATAACAGAATAGCATTGCCCCTGTTACCCTTTAGGAGAGTGTAAAGCATCCTCTTTTCCTCTCAATGTGGCTGTTGGCTTTGAACTGCATAATCAATATGCTACCAGAATTCCTGGTTTGAATTTGGTGATTGTGTATTACTTCATCTGTTTTTATTAATCCTGCATAATCCAATAGTTTGCCTAAATTGTTGCCTTTGTGAGGTGACTTTGAGTTGACTCTAACTCTGAACAACGCCATATGCAATAGAATGAAATACAGCTCCACTTAATATGAGCCCCACATCATTTCAAAGGTTGAACCCACTTTGAAGTTCTGCTCATCCATCTTTTGGAGGATCTTTCTATTTTTTGGTGATCTTCTACTTTACCAAACATCATGTCATGCTATAGGCATTGGTCTTTACTGATAACATGTCCAAACTGGGCAAAGTAAACTCTTACAGTCTTCACTTCTAAGGAAGTTTCTTATGTATGTCATGCTACATAAAATAGTCACCAATAGAGCAATTCTCTTAAATCTATTTATCCTCATTCTTACTCACGGAAATGTCTGTATTGTCCAATTATCACAACCACATGAAACAATTGGAAACACCTATGGTTGCATCGGAAAAATCTTAATCTTTAAAGGGACATCTTTCCCTTCTGTGAGGTTTTCGGACAGCACAGTTGCCCAGTGCTATATTTCCTTTCTGTCTGATTTCCTGACTGCTATTTCCATGGGCATTGATTAAGGATACAAAAAAAAAAAAAGGAATCGTGACACCTTCGTCTTTTTCTCCATTTTCCTCTGTTGTTGCTGAGTGATCCTGTTCTGAGGGGACTTATTTTCCTAATGCCGTGGTGTCATCCATGTTGAAGAATGCAGTCTTTGACACTTATCATATAATGCTTCCATTTCTTTTAGCTTTCAGTAACCAAGCTTATGTTCTCTGCAGCTCATGACTTGAGCAAATCCTCTTCTGATCCTGAGACTGTGTTCTTTTCATATTTTCAGCTGTCTTGCTTTATTGTCTTGCTTTATCTGTCATACAGATTAAACACAATCCCAGAAAAAGCTATATACCATGACACACATCTCTCCTGATTTTGGACCCAGAAGCATCATCTTATTTTTCCATTTGAATGTCTGCCTTTTCATCTATACACAGGTTACACATGAACACAGGTAAGTGCTCTGGGATTTAGATCTTTGCAATGCCATTCCTAATTTGTCATCATCCATACATTTTGATGGTTTTCCATTCAGTACTCTGCTCTTAATCTGACTTGAATTCTGTGTCCTGTTAATCATGTTTAGCTGTCTTCTAGAAAATGTAACTTTTATTTAATATTAACTGTGCTGTTTGATAACAGCCACAGTCTGTTGTATCAGATGTCTGTGGAACAGGCACAAATACAGATCTCTTTCAACAGGTTGACCACCAAATTTCTTGACTTAGATAAATGAGCACCTATAGCTTTGCATCTGATTGTTGAAATATTTCCATTGGTGTTCTATCAATACTTAATTTTTGTCAAAGCCTTCAGGAAAGCTTGGACTTCTTCTACCAGAATCTCAGAATACTTCATTGCTGGCATGCATACCTTACACATGGAATCACAGGAAGTTGTGCAACTAACACAAGGGAAGACTGCATGGTTTAGAATTAGGAAAGGTGTACAACAGGGTTCATCCTCTAACTATACATAGCCAATCTGTATGTCAAGCAAATAATCCAAGAATCTTGCTCAAATAAAGAAAAGTGTGGCACCAGCATTGTGGGAAAGCTTATTAACAACCCGTCATATGCACATCCAGCATTCAAGTGGTCAAAAGTCTTACCTTAGGTGATTCTGCTGCACAAACCCTCTCTGGAATATTGAAAAGCAACGCTATTACCTTGAGGACTACCTGACCCTAGCCATGGCACTTGAAGTGGCCTCATCTGCAAGTGAGACTGGGTTATTGAGTAAAGAAGACTGGAGAAGAACGGATCATTTGCATTCTGATACTGCAGAAGAACATTGAAGTTATTATTCACCGCTAAAAGGACAAACTGATCTGTCTTGGGAGAAGTACGACCAGAATGTCCCTGAGTTGCAGGAGTTGTGAGGGTTCATCTTACCATCTTTGAACATGTTTCCAGGAGAGAAGAGTTCCTGGAGAAGGACAGCATGTTAGGTGAATTAGGGGACAGCAAAGGAAAGGAGGGCTCGCAGGGAGGAACAAGCTGCAGTGGTCTCTGACATAGGAACAATGGCTCGGGGCTGGCCAGTGTTTTGTTCTGTTGTGCATAGGGCCCCTATGTGTCAGAACTGACTTTTTGACACTTGAAGAAAATTCTATATTCATACCACCTTGCATTTTAGAAATATTTTCCTTTATTTCCCTTAGCATTGCAACCTGAAGCTTGAATTAGTTCTGCTTGTGTTTTCACTTGTAGAAAAAAAAATAAGCTTTGATTTGCAATAAAAATTCTATGGGAAAAATACTGAATAGCATAGTAATCGCCAAAAACATTTTTTACCATAATGTTTTAAGTCAATGCTTCATTCCCCCATGATTCCTTTCAGCTGGAGGACTAACCGGCATGCTTTCATCTTGGGTTTTCTCACTCCAGGGCTGCACACATTTTATTTTCATACTTCATTTTGTCCCATTCTGCCTCTTGAGATCTACTGTTTAATTCTTTTAACTCACCATTTCTTCCATTTTCTTAAGTTTCTTCTCTTCTTAAATAAGCTTGAGTCTCTCTCACTCAAAGTCTTTTCCTTCCTTGCTGTTGTCCAACTGACTTTTCTATTTTTTTAATGAATTATGTCCCATACAGTTCACCTTGTCTTTGATCCCTGGTGTTCATTGCATAAAATCCATCTGAGATGGTCTCTAAAGTGAAGTGGGAGATACTCAAGACTGTATTCTGTCTTTTATGGACTTGCTTTAATTTTCTCCAACTTGAACTTGCATATTAGCAAGTTAATTCTTGGCCTCATTCAAGTTGATAACATTGAGCATCCCTGTATTTTTTATATTTAATGAAGTTTCAATTTCTCTGAATTCTAACTGGAAAGGTCCTCAATGTGTGTAACTGCCCTATTGTTATCAGAAGAAGAATAAACCAAATTTAGCAATGGTGTTGCTAAGTTCTCTCATGATCATTGGGTCATTTCTTTAAATTGGATAATATTCTACAAGTGCCTAACACTCATACATATTTTCAATTTTGAAAATTTCATTAGTAATTATCAATGCTTCTTAATTACATATTTAATCAATTTCAGATTGTTGAAGTGAATGGAAATCTTAACTTCCATATTTTTTAATTTTAACTTTTTTAATTGGTAGCTAATGCATATATTGTATCATTTGATAGTTAAATCACAGCAAGTCATACTGTATAATTACTACCACACTCAAGTTTCCAAACATAATTTTCCTTCCTGGACACCTTGACATTGGATCCCTTTTACTGCACTTCCCCAACAATCAACCACTACTCCCTTTATTTAGGGTTATAAAATTTGAGTAATAAAAAGTATTAAATTATAAGTTTATATTTACAGGGTCATAAAATTTGAATGATACTCATTGTATTGTCTTTTTCCTATACACATGAACATTACAATATCACTAGCATCACAGTTCTTCAAGATAGATCTTAGAATGTCCTGTCTACTAAAACGAGTGTGATTCTAGTCCTCTTCAGCTTATCATTACTAGCGTAGGAGATCAAAGGATGGATTCAAAATGGTCAGTGCTAATTCATTTCTGCTGGCTAACAGAAGTAATATATATTTCATTTCATTGTGACAAGTTATTGCTTTTTTCTAGATTGTTAATTCATATATTCCACATTCTAATAAATAATGAATATCTGCAATTGTTTCTTCTCATTTTGAGTTATGCTCTAGCAGTAAATTAAAATCCTTCAAGCTTTACTCTATCCTTTCCCTTAAGATTAGCTCTAGTTTGAGGCTGCATGTCTTACCATTATATTTTGAGCACATCCCAACCTGAGGAACCCACCCGCTGCTACTCTAATGGTGCCGGGGACCTTTTGGGGGAAGCTAGACTGCTATGTCCTTCTTCTTCATCTATCTTGGTCTTAAAGCCCCACTGAATGTGTCACAGTGAGCAACTCTGTTGATATTTGAAATGCCTTTGGCAGAGTTTCCATGATCATAGTGACACACAAACTATCACAGTATGCAAACTGATAAACCAGTGATGGCACTAGCCTTGAAAGAAATACACATGAAAACCACCATGAGACAACCATTACACACCTATTGGGATAAAAAACAGACAATAAAAAGCTGACAATGCAAAATGATAAGTAGGGATACAGAATAATAGAAATATTATTGGAAAGCAAAATGATATTGTCAATTACTGGGAAAAATAGATATGTATTTTATATGTACTGATTATAAAAGCAAAATGTAAGTTATATAGACGAGAACTTGAATGCTATGAAAATGGCAAATCTGCTTTCATGGGGAGCCTCTACATTAATATTTACAGCCAATTTGAATTAATACAATACAAATAATAAAGTAGTTACCTAAAGTATGTCCATACAGTGAAATGCTTAACCAAACCAAGCTTACCGCCCTTGAGTCAATTCCTTCATAGTCACCCTTTATGAGGTTTCAAGGAATGTAAAGCTTTATGGGGGAAAGCAGCTTCTTCTTCCTCCCTCAGAGCGGAGGGCAGCTTTGTACCACTGACCACAAGGCTAGCAGGCTTCCACTGACCCTGCCCTGTCAGCAGGACTCATCCATCAAATACCGACCTCGAGAGCTCACTCCCATCGCGCTGGTGTTGACACACAGTGACTTGCTGTGGGTTTCGGAGACGGCAACAGTTTAGGGGAGCACAAAGCCCCATCGATCACCACAGAGCTGGGGGTGGTCTCACACTGCTGACCTTGCACATCACAGCCCATTGTTCAACTATTATCCCATGAGGACGCCTTCAACGCCAATAAGGAAATGAGCTAGAAGTTAAATCTGTAAAGGAAGGAAGGAAGAAACGGTGGATCCACCCGAAATCTAGACGACATCATAAATATTTTAACTGCACTCTAAGACTCTAAAGGCTGCATACTCTACCAGGCCTTTTATATGACATTCTGCAAAAGTCCACATTATGAAACGATAAATCAGTCAGGGGTGAGCAAGTATCAGGTTGTAGAGAGAGGAAACGATTAAAGATCAATAAACTTTGTGCATGTCAATAAAAATGTTTTGTAGTCTAATTGTGATAGCTGTATGGATTTTCGAACTTTATCAAAATATGCACTCTAAAAGAACTTTACCCTCTGTGAGTTGTTTGGAAAGTGAGATGAGTGCTTTAAGATTTTTTAGATAATATTTTGAAGGTGTTCCCTTACTGCATCAGTCTTTATGGAGGAAAAGCTGTTGTGTAGTGAAAGTTTCTCCATCATATGGAGCAAACAGAGAATGATTCGGTTAAAAGCAGATTAGACATCTCCCTCTAGTCTTCCTGTGGCAGGCATTGAATAGATCACATATTTCACTTAAGATATTTACTCCCTTGGGAGTATTTCTTCTTTCAGTCAGTACTAAGTTCCTTGATAAAAAAGAGAAATTCCATTTTCTAATCGTTCATTCACTTGTTAATTGTTTTGCTGCTTTTATAATATTATATGTAAAGATTATTATTATTCTCAACTTGAAAAGGAAGAAGCTAAATTTCAGATGAAATTTTCTTGTGAATCCAAAAATTCTTCAGTATATCACTTCAAAAATTTTTCAGCTGTGAAAATTTTGATAAAATTTAACCTACCACAAATCACAATGCTCTAATTTTCATTATTCTTCTTATATCTTATATCTTTGTGCTCTTAAAATCTTTATGTATAAGTATGTAACCTTAATTTAAACATTCTTCTGTGTTTCACTTGTCTCACTTACAAAGGAATTACAGCCATTTATTTTCCTACTGGAAGCAATTAAGCCTATTGATGCTCTACAGTATTCTAGGCCCAAATGACATTTTAATGAAGGACATGCTTCTTGACCACAAAGAGTTCATGGTTGTGGCGAACAAGTACTTGGTGTCAATTCCATGATGGGGAGTGAAGGGGTGGAGTCTAGCCTGTCAATCTGGAGAAAGTCAATGAGACCACTTTGTGGGCATGGTTTTCTCTAAGAATTCTGAAGTGAGAGACTATATACTCAGTCTCTTGGAGGCGGTCTACCGAAAAGACACTGGTGGCATGCTGATAGCTCCTGAGTCCTGGAACCTAGAGGAGCCAAAGGAGAAGCCACATGGGCTTACCCTGATGGAACCAGGCCTCTAGGGCAGGACAAGCCACATGGAGACTCTTGCCACAGCAGAGATGCTTGGGAATCCACAGAGAGACCCTTACCAGCACTGAGATGCTTCTATTACCAATGGATACTGCTGCTGGACCCTGAGCCCTGGAAACAAGGAGCCATAGGGAGACTTCTGCCAGTACTGGGATGCTTCTAGCTGCTGCTGGATACACAAGACTCTGCATGCACTGGCCTGTGATTATCCTGGTGTCATTACACTTGCTTCATGAGTCCGAAGGAGACTTCATAGACTGGTATTGGACATATGGGCTAAGATCGGACTTATGACTTTGAACTGGACTGGGTTGGGATGCTTTCTCAATGTTCCATTCCTCTTGTTTATAACCCTTTCCCTTATATCCATATGCATGTATATGAATTTGTTTCTCCAGACTCATACATGGTCTAATAGGATATAGAGTCAAGTTATCACTCACAATATACTATAAAGTGTGCTATGCTGGTGAATTCTCAAGGGTACTGCATAAGGACAGTATAGAAATGCTTTTAGAGGATGTTGATATTTGGTATGGAAAAGAAGAAGCTGTTCAGCAGAGACACTAAACAGGAGTGGTCAGAGAAGTCAAAAAAAATCATAATTTTTTTATTTCTAATTGTCCCTATAATTTACTTAGTTTGAAGCTAGGTATAATGTGTTTAGCTTTCTTCTACTGGATATTTATTTATAATCAAAGGCAGCTATTATAAATAACATTGCATTGTATTCTTTAATGTATGTAACTTTTATCTTAATTTGAATTATCTCCTTAGAATATATTCCCAAGTACAGAATTATTAATATATATACATATGTATATATAATTACATATGTACATATAATTACATAACAGGACTACATAAAAAGCAAGATTATACATATATGTATATATATAAAACACATATACAGATATACATAGCTAAAGCCAGGATATATACATATTTTCACACTTATTTTTATATACACATATATGTGTATATATGTATATGTGTATATATATATATATCCTGGCTTTTGTTATGTAATTTCATATGGCTTTTAAAAACACATATTGATTTATAGTGTCAAGAGCAATCTATGAGTGTACTGGCTTCCCCAATATGTTCTAGTTTGTGCAACTTTATACTGCTTTAAATGTTACTAAATCTAATAGTTTCAGAGAAGCTGGAGGAATTTCTACAAAGATAACCTATTTGACAAAAAGAAATGGATGAAGCAAAAAGGCAACACTTCTGGGGTATAGTAATGAGTCCAATAGGACATGTTTAAAATGAAGCACTTAGAAAGAAAATGAAGCGCTTTAATCATACAAATCATAAAATTTTAGAGCATAATTTTGTGATTGGAAACAAGAAGTAAGCTATAGTAGACCAATGTTTTTTAATGGGATTTCAAATTTATGCATTGGTTCTTGACAAGATCCAGCCTTCAGGAAGAAAATCACCACCGGTGTGTTTTATTTCTACTCATACGTGTGGACATTATAGAGCAACCTATTGGTGACTCAATTCCCTGCCCCTTTACGTTCATTTCCTTCTTAGTAATGGGAGTAGTTCTTTCAGATGAACCAGGGACATAATGGGTGAAGTTAGAATGAGATTTTTCCTCCTGCCTGGAAAGAGTCCCACCAAGTCCTTCATTGTGTGGAAGTGTCAGGGAGAAGGGACTCTGACAGGCTGCTCTGTCAATGTGAACAGAGAGTTTTAGATCAAGCCCAGGAACATGCCTGTCAAAAATTACAATCTCAGCATGGACATAAATGTTGACAGCACCATTCTCACTGATGGTGGTATCGTAGCCGATTATGATTCAACAAGCAATGATTTAGATGGAATGCTCCCAAATAAGTACAGAGCTAGGGAGGGAAGAAACAAAACATGAAGAATGTAGGTACAAATTTTATCAAGGCAGCATCAAGTGATTGAAGTGCACATTTCTCTTCCTACTAAGGGTGTATTGTCAACAAGTTTATAAAGAAACTCATAATGACAGAAATTCAGATCCTCCCGTTTGCACTGCCCTTCTTCACCAGCCTTGTGACACAGCTTGTGAAATAGTTTGTATCATTAATGATGGTGAACCATTATAGAGCAGGTGGACCCAACTTCCTGGGAAAATGTCTTAGAAATCAAGACTACTAGGAAAGCAAGCTGTTGATTCATAAAGGAAAGTGGTCAGGTTACATTTCCTTTCTCTGTAGCTAAATGTACAATTAATTTATCATGGCACATCTCAACTCTTCAAGAAATTCTAATCAGCATTAATTTAATTGCTTCCTTGTGGCACAAATACTATGACACTGAACTTTGACCTATTAAGCAACATTATATAATGCATCATTGGGTATTGATACAAGTTCAAGCAATGTCTTGACCCCATTAAATACTTTTCCACCATTTTCTACTTCCATCTTTAAAACTTTGAGCAAAATTTTGATCAAAAGATCCAAACCCTTAGCTATATTTTGATCAAAAGATTCATTTTGGCCAAATGTTTGACCAAAAGATCCAAACCCAACTCATAATGACCCTATAGGACTCTTCCATAAGTCATAACTGTCCCATAGAGTTTCCATGGTTATAATCTTTATGGAAGGGAACATTGGGGTATCTGTGCATTAGGCATTGAGGTTCTAACCACTAGTCGATAGTTCAAACCCACCAATTCCTGTGAGGGTAAAAGGCATGGTTTGTGCTCTTATAAAAATGCTAGGCAATAGACATCAAATGGGGCGGAAAAAAACAAAACAAAACAAACATACATCACTGTGTGCACACATCCTCAATGTACCAATTGAGGACATGTAAGAGCATAAGCAAGGGTGGTGAAGAAAGCAGATGGGCCCAGCTATCAAAAGATAGAGCATCCGAGGTCTTAAAGGCTTGAGCATAAACAAGCAGCCATCTAGCTCAGAAGCAACAAAACCCACCATAAAAGAAGATCACTTATCTGTGCGATCATGAGGTGCTGAAACAATCAGGTATCAAAGAACAAAAATCAAAATCAATGGACCAATATGATGACAAATGGATATAAAGGCAAATAAAGTAGAAGAAACGATGGACCCAGCTAACAAGTGATTGAATGCCTGGAATCTCAAAGACGTGAAGATAATTGAGTCACCATTCAGCACAGAAACAGCAAAGTCCACATGCAGGAAGCACACAAGCATGCGTGATCAAGAGGGGCCGAAGGGAGCAGATATCGAGCACCAAAGAACAAGAATCACATCATTGCATAGGAGGAGGAGAGCAGGGTGGGGACCTAAGGTCCACTGGTGGGTAATTGGTCACCCCTTCACAGGGGAGTCACAGGAAGGAGACAGACCAGACGGGGGGCAGCCAGGCAGTGATGATGCATACAAGTTTCCTCTAGTTCCTAAAGCCTTCCACCCCGTCCCCCAACCACCATGGTCCCAACTCTACCTTGCAGATCCAGATGGACTGGAGAAGTCACACTGGCATAGAGGGGAGCTGGAGATATGGGGAAACCAGGATGGATGGGCCCCTTCGGGCCAATGGTTAGATTGGAGATACTGGAAGGGTGGAGAGAAGGGGGGGGGTTAGAGAGACGGAACCAACAGCAGGGATATATACACAAGCTCCTATTTGAAGGACAGACATTAAAGGAGTGGGTTGGGGGAGAGGTCAGGCAGTATACGATATGACAAAACAATAAGAATGTATAAAGTATTGAGGGTTGGAGGGGAGGAGAGACCAGGGGAAGAGGGGAAGGAATGGAAAAGCCGATACTAGGGGCTTAAGGGAAAAGGTAGACGATTGGAGAACACTAATAGAAGTGGACATGTGAGGGTACTTGACGAGTATGCTTATTTATATTGTGAAAAACGATGTATGAGCCCCCAATAAAACTTAAAAAAAATGCACTGTCTGGCAAACAATCTATTGGGTGATTCTGAGCTGAAATCACTGTACAGCAGAATGGTGAGACTCTGTAAAAGTCAACAACCACAACGATTATACGCAGTGTCCAGTGAGTGGTTTCAAATGGTCAGCCTTTGGGTTCGTAAATACTTCACCACATCACCATCAAGTTTTCTGTGACACATTGATCTTGGGGAATAAACTGAAATACTTGAACTAGACTTAAGATAAATGGAGGGATCTTGCAAAAATTGCAAATCATACAATTTCATTCATCTAAATATGTTTCTTGTTATATTTACTTTCAGAAAAAATAAAATCCCTTTGGCTAAGTGTTTCATACAAAACACATTATGCGAGAATTATTTGAAGGATTATTCAATTGAGTCTCTAGATCTCTGGGACAAAGTTTCTCAACTGCAAAATGGGATTGAACAAACTCAAATCAAAAAGATTATTTTTTTAATCACTTTCAGTTTCAAAGGTTTACTCTTGTGTTTTGGTTACCTGGTATACATTATGGGTGACATTCTAGACTGTGTGCCTTTTTTACTCCAAGGTAGAATGTAACATGAGCTGCTTTTCAGTAACTTATGTCTAATTGCCTTCATTATGTTATATAAAAACCTGTGAGTGAAGGGAATGTATATTTTATATTGTATCCTTTAATACCCCTGGGTATAAGCAGAATGTAAAAAAAAATTTAATATTTTGTTAATCAATACTGAATGAATGGATAAACAAATCAATGTTGCTTTTTTAATCTTTTTGTAAACAGGAATATTAAAATGGGAAAAAATTAGGGAGATAATTGGGATGGAAGAATGGGCAAGAGAGTCTAGCTCTATATGATCATGATTTACAAGAAAATATATTTGTCTGACAAGAAATCAAAAAGTCAAATATCAATTGATTATAATTTCTTAGTCTTTTCTAGAGAGAAATGCCATGATGGAATTACATTTTAAAAGATAGAGCAAAAGAAAGAAAGATACTATCAAGGAGCTATAACCTTTCAGTATATTTCTCAAATTTTTATTTATTGTATATTCACTAAATAAAAATCTAATTAGCCATTTTTTCCAAATAGATTTCAATTCTGCACAGAATTGAATGCTCTCACCACAATTGAAAATATCACTGGATTTTGTCCTGGAATTTGTTTTCTAGGAATATATAAAAATATCTTACTCTTTCCAAAAAACACCTGGTTTTGTTATTTATTCCATGTTATTTGTTATTTTTACTCACTTTTATAGTAGCATTGTGTTCCTCTATTTCTAAAACTGAATTGTGACCATTGGATAAAATATGTCTGGTACAGAAAAATATAGCAAAGTAAAAAGAAACTAAAATCTTTGAAACGGAAATAAGGATTGTGAACATTGGTAATTATTTTCTAGGTTTTCCTTGGTTGTACAATATTCTTCACAAATGTTTTACAATAATTGTAATATTGTTTTGTGAGAATAACATTTTACTTAATCTTGCTTCACTACTCATTATTGTTTTGGGGTCCTATCGAATCATCCGTCCCATCACACTGCGAACCTCTGCACAACAAAAGGAAACATCGTTCAGTCTTGTGCTGTCCTTGCAATCCTTGCAGTACTGTAGTTCATCGTTACAGTAACTGTGTCAGTTCATCTCTTTGAGGAATTTGAACCCTTAGGTCTTCAGGTCTCAGGGTCATGGACACTGGGATTCGTGTGTTTCACAGGACATTAGATTTTTTTATTTCTGTGTCTCCAATTTCCTCCATTCTTCTTTGCTCTAGAGAGGAAAAGAAAATTCAATTTATCTTAAATAGAAATGTACAAGCTTTGAAGGCTTCTACCTACTACCTACAAAGTAGAATATAGAGCATTGTCACTGTGGAAAATGATATGCTATGGACATTGGTGTCCTGGGGAACTATAAGCATGAATCCTCTATTCTAGCAATTCATTCCATTAAGGTTTTTTGTTATAGTTAAGAAACTTTGAACCCTCTATTCTCTATTATATTAATCTACATATTGCCAACATAGGAAATATATATACATATAAAATTTTTAGGTATTGGTAAGTATAGTCCCATTCTCCTTTCCATACCTCCTCACCTGAATGCCTATATAGACATCCATTTTTACATTAATGTATTGCAGAATTGTGTATAAAATAGTATAAGCCTTTGTTGCCTTTCATTCTTGTAATCTTCTTCCTTTAGTTTTTTATTACTTTTTGCTGAACTCCAATTTATTTTATATCATCTTTCCCATCACCTCCCATCCTAAGCCTTCCTTAGACAGCCTTCAAAGATTGTTTCTTTGGGGAGAGAAAACTTTTAAAAACTGTGGTCTCATACAATACTTGACCTTTCATGATTGAATTTTTAAATCAGCATGATTCCCTATAGGTTTATTCTTATTATGTGTTGCTTCATTTACTCATTAATAATCTTTCATGTTTCATAGCATTCCATACTATATATATAATTTCCTTATCCATTTTTTCATTCATGGATATTTAGTCCATTTTCATTTTTTGCTCTTGAGATTTTGTGTTGTATGTAAATGAGTCTAAATATTTTATTAATACCAAGGCTCTTATTTCTTAAGTCTATATGCCAAGGAGAAGAATTTCTTTAGATTTTATACCAAGTCCACCCCACCCTCCCCCCTCTGAAAAAGGTTATACAATTTATTTTTCAACTTCTTAGGGAAGCACTATACAGTTTTCCACAATGGCTGAACCATTTTACCAACCCATTGGAAATACATGAGTATTCCAGTCTTTCTACATCCTCACTAGCATTGCTTTTCTATTTCTTTCATTGTACTATCAATACTGGGGTGGGATGATATCCCCTACTGGTTTTCATTTGACTCTCCTTAATGCCTGATGGTTACTAATGTTTCTCCATGTATGTGTTGGCAACCTGAGTGTTCTCTTTTGTAAGTCTACAAAATGTAGACTTTGATCATTTTTTAGTTAAATAATTTGCATTTATGTGGTTGAGGAGTTGAAATTTTCTATGAACTTGGAAGATTAATCTCTTGTATGACATATCGTTGCCATTTTGCTCCTGTTAGGGATTCTTTTTCTACATTTTGGTGAAATCTTTTAATAAACACAAATCTTTATATATGTGTGAGATATGGATCCTGTTACTTTTTTCTTTTCCAAATTAATGTCAGGTTTTGCCAGCACAATTTGTTACAAAAACAAATTTATTAATTTTGACCCTTTTTCAAAGGTAAGCTGTCTATAGTTTTATAGATCAATTCTGAATAAAATCATCTTGGTGGTTATCAATACACTTCCATTTGTCTACTTGTCTGCCATTATATTACTAGACAGTTTTGATTACTTCAGCTAAATAATATATTTTAAATAGACAAATGAGCTCTCCAACTTTTTAACTATTTTTTATTATTGTTTTACTTTTCTAGTGTCTCTTTTCACATGAAGGTTATAGTTCATTTGTCTACCTCTTAAAAGAATGATATCAGAGATATGGATGGAATTTCATTATACCTCTAAATCACTATTGATAGTATTGGCATTTTCCTAATCTAAGTCCTCTTAACCATGATCATTTTGTATTCTTCCAGTTATGTTGGTGTCTTTTGGTTTCTTATGGTTTTCTTTTTTGGGGGGAAGGGGGGCATCACTGCTCTCCGGTGGTGGGAGTAGGAGGCCCAGCCCCACTGCTGGAATTGAACCTCCATCCCAGTGGGCCACAGTCCCGCGCACAGCCACTACGCCACCAGGGCTCAGCCCTCTTATGGTTTTCTTTGCATAGATGTGATAGTCAACAAAATCTGGTGTCAATTTGAGGATTCAAAGTGAAGGAGTACAATCCAGCCTGTCTATCAGATCATAGTCAATGATACCTTGGTGTGGCATAGCCTTCCCTTGAGAATTCTGGGAAGCCCTGTGTTCTTCCTTGTTGGTGGGAGACACACACTCTCTCTGTTTGCTCACTCCCTGCGAGATGTTGTACTAACAAGACACATGATTGCCATGCTCATACAGCCTGTGCTATCAGAGCTGGGGAAATTATGTGGACACTCCTACCAGCACTGAAATGATTATAGTGCCTTTGGGTAGACAGGGCTTCCTTCCCACTTGCCTGTGCTTTTCATGCATTCCATGTCATTGCTTATGTTTCACGAGTCTAAAGAGGACATTACAGATTGGTATTGGGCAAATGGATGAATATCAGACTTATCAACTTGATCTGGACTGGGCTGGGATGTTTCCTTGATGTACAATTACTCTTTTTTTAAAGTTGCTTCTTATACACGTATGAGTGTCCATGAATTTGTTTTAGTCTACCCAGAATAACACAATATAAAGTGACCAGACTTCCAGCTTTTAAATAATTTAACAACATTCTGTGGTAGTTTAAAATTAAAATAAATAAATTGCAGTACTATTTTTGCATTCTATGAACATTTCTGTCGCTCCATCTAAACCAAATTTTTAATCAAGAACTCCTCCTGCTCCTCCCCAACCCCCCGCCATACCCTGGCCACTTTACACAATAGATATTTTGTTTCTCTGGTTAAATTTATTTCTAAGTATTATATTCTTGACAGCTATTGTAATTGGTATTAATCTCATGACTTTATTTTCAGAGTTCACTGTTTTAGTGTTAAATGATCTTATTTTTGGATATTGATCTTATACCCTGACTCTACATAATCTTTCAGTCAGTTCTAGTAATTTTCTTACTAAGTCTGGAATTGTTTTCTGTATATAGAATCATATTATTAGCTAAAAATACAAACAATTTCACCTAACATTTCTCAATTTGGAAGCCTTTAATATTCTTTCTTGACTTATAACTCTGTGTTCAACTAACGCTAAAATATTTCATAGGAATAGTGATAAAGGTTGTATTTTTTAGGCTTCCATTCACATGAGGAATTTCAGTCTCTCTCCACTGAGACTGTCCACAATTGATCTTTTATATAGTTAAAAAATGAAGAAGAAGACTTAATGCATTTTAATTATTGCATTTTTGAAGAATAATTAAGTTACTGTGGATTGCCAGAAACATGCACAGGTCAATGTTGGATGTTCTATACCCTTATACACTTTGGCCATTTTATTAGGAAGGACCATTCCTATGAGAAGAGCATCACACGTAGTGCAATAGAGGAACAGCATAAAAGAAGACCTTCACAAAAAGAATTGAAATGATAGCCAGGGCAAGGTGGCAACCAGATAGGCAGCTCGAGCTGGGAACTCTGTAGAAATAAGTATGTGGGGAAGTTTGGGGGCTGAATAGGGGCCTGAGGCTGTTGGTTAATTCCCCTGACAGCCCAGAGCAATTTTCTGAATCAGGAGCTGACTTCAACCCCATCTCCTGCATCCACTGGAGATCTAGTCTTAGGACCCAGACCTGCTATAGGAACTGTCTGCAACACTTTGAACCTTACTGAGGCTATCAGCCTAGCTGCAGTGCCCCAAGTGTGCCAGGCACACATCAGAGGCTCATGCAGCCATTGTTTGATACCCCAGATGGTTCCAGACCCTCCCATTATCCCTTGGCAGATCCCTCTTTCAAGACTGCTATTCCCATTTCCACCTGTTTCCTGCTCTACCCAGGGCTTACCTGACATTTTGCTGTGCTCTGAATAATGGTGCTTCATGCTAACAGATGTGCTGGGTCATTTTTTCTGCCCTCGGGCCCAACTGTCTTCAATGCCTCTAGCTGGGAACAGTACACCCTCCCATACTCCATTTCTACCCCCAGAAGTATGCGGTCCCACACTCTGGGTCACACTTTCCTTCAGCCCACACCATGAAGAACTGGGATCAGGTCCCTAGGAAGCCTGAGAGCTATAAGGGTACAATCCAATTTAACCCCAGTAATGAGAGGACAATCCAACCTGCCCTACAAAAAACAGATTCCACATAGACTAGAGGGAAAAGCCAGGGAAACAAAGTGGAGGCACAACCCCCGAGGGGTGTTGTCTACAGGCAGCCTAAGAAACACACATACCAACCACCCAAAGAAAAAGCCCAGATCTCTTTGACTCCTGGGAAAATGACACCAAGTTCCTCCAACATGACACATGAATAGAAATATGTATGAACAGCTTCAAAAAGAAAACAGGGAAAACAAAACCCAAGGTCAGAGGATGACTGGAAGCTAACAGCATTCATAGAAGAGGCAGATGTTTACCTGCCACAGAAAGGAGTCTTCATAATAAAGTTTAGAGTCACATATGAGGGAAGCAATTCAGAAAAAGGATGAAATGATAGAGGTCACACAGAAAAAGGAAATTCAAGAGTTAAGGTGATGAGGTAACAAAGGCCAGTAGCAAATACAGAGTCAACCTACAGACTTGAAGGGACAATCCACCAGAGTCTTAGAGGACAATTAGGCAGTGCGATAGGTAAGCTTGTTGTGCCAATATGGCCAAAGATGATAAGTATGTCTGTTGTGACAACATGGCCAATGAACACACAAGATCAATTGACGGGTAAAGATAGAAACGGCTTGGCAAGCTCTGTCCTTGCTCTCTTGTTCTTGGATCTTCAGACCAGCAGGCTGCCTTGTTCGTCCTGTGCCTGGACCTCCAAGCAACACTAGCTATGGGGCACCTAATCATGGACTGTGTAGCTGTGAGTTGAGGTTGCTTCAAGCCCTCCTTCGCCAAGCTCCTGAAATATACATCTCTTGAGCTGGAGACTGATGGACTCTGTCATCTCACTGACCATTGGTGACCTGCTTTACTGTTTACAGCTTGGGGCCGGATAGCCTGAATTGCTCTACAGAGGACTACTCGGCAGCCCTCAAGTCTCCAACGACTGCCACTTTACTAGCTGTCTCATGTAAGCGAGTTGCACCAAGTCATTTGTACTTTATCTTGTGCTACTTATCTTGTACTATTTCTTATCTTATATATTCTTCTATCTATATAAATATATAAAGAGAATTACTAGTGTCCTGGTTTTGCTTCTCTAGAGAACCACATCTAACACAAGTGGTACCAGGAGGGCTTCTAGAGAAATAAAATCATAAATATGGGTTTCTTTGATTGGTTCTCCAATCTGATTAGTCTTAAGAGCACTGGTGATTCTAATTCTACACCTAAAACCATGGGTAATTTTGCCACTCCTACTAGTCCATGGGGTGAAATAGCAAAGCTAATAACTAAAGTAGTAGCAGGGGTGCTGGTTAAAGGAGAGGCTCTGGGAGATCACGTGTTTGATATTTTCCAGCAGTTTTGTCAAGATGCCAAGTATAGGGAAACTGGTTCCTGGTCCTCCTAACAATGGACTATGTGATGAAGGAGAGGGATTGCCTCAGGGCCTCAGAAGCATGCCTCAAATGCTGACTCAAAGACTTGAAGATTTTTGCTTGTGCTACAAAGGAAAGCCTTAAACTTATATATAGTAAAAGAGCCCACATTGCTGAGAAACTGGTCCAAAGTCTCATTATGTGAGTGGCTGAATTACAACGTCAGCTGAATGGCAGATCTAGAGCAGTGTCCAAAGCCAAAGTGAGGGCATTGATAGGAAAAAATTGGGACCCTGAAACATGAGATGGGAATATATGGGCTGATGATCCACAAGAAGAGGATATTGTGCCGCCTCCAGAAACAATTGAACCAGCCCAGTCAATAGATCCACACCTCCCAGCTGAAGATAGTAATCCACTATCAACAAAACAACCCACACCTGAGCAGATAAACCAAACTACTCTAGATGAAATGTCAGGTGGGGCTGCATCTCTACCATTTCCTGAGAGAGACGCCTTACAACATAGTGCTGAGAACACCCAGAAAACACCTTCACCATTGATAATTTCTGTAGACTTATAACTAAAATTAAGGCAACAAAAGCTCCTAAAGGGGAAGTTGAGGTTATTACTCAAGAAGAAACATGCTATACTCACAAAGAACTGCTCAAGCTTTCAAATACATACAAACAGAAGCCTGGGGGATATCCCTGGGAATGGTTACTGAGGGTGTGGGATACTGGTGCAAGAAATGTAATATTAGACCAGTCTGAATTTCTGGATATGGGACCCCTAATTTCAGACTCTTCTTTCAATGTCTCAGTGAGAGAGGCTATGAGAGGAACCAACTCCTTATTTGGTTGGTTCACTGAGGCATGGGCTGCCAGATGGCCTAGATTGAGGTGCCTGACCTACCTTGGTACACTGTAGAAGAAGGCATCCAAAAGCTTGGTATGTTGGAATGGATCTATCAGGATAGATAAACCCCAAAAGGGGGTGTCGTGAGGACATATTCTTCACCACAATGTTAAGGAACAAGTTTGTGAGGTGGGCCCCAGAATCTCTGAAGACTCCTGTAATTGCTATTTTGTGTGCACCAGAATTAACTGTGGGAGCTGCCTTAAGTGAACTCCAACATTTACCCACAATGGGGCTGATTGGACTCCATGGTAACAGAGGGCAAGTGTCAGCACTGAATCAACAGAGACAGGGCAGACATGGTTATAATAGACAACAAGCCTTTCCAAGTAATCAAAGAAGCCTGTCTTGTGTGGACTTATGGCATTGACTACTTAGTCACGGTGTCCCTAGGATTGAAATACATGGGAAACCTACTAAATATTTATGTGACCTATACAGACAGAAGAATGCTGAATCAGGTGAACAGCAGGATAGACAGTCACAATCACTCAACCAATTCCCACACCTGAGCCAGTTTACAGACCCACAACCCCTTGAATGAGGGGAAGGCCGGGGCCCTTGAAAGAAGGACCCTGCTACATTACCGAAGGTTTATGCTGTTAAGTCTTTCTTCTATCCTTCCCCAAAGGGACCTGTGGCCTTTCACAAGTTTATCAGACTGGTGTGTATATCAGACAAGTCCATGGAAGGGGGAGATAAAAAAATAGTACACTTTATAATTACCAAGCACAAATTGAAATATCTACAGATGTTGCCATTAACAACAAAAAGATTTGTATGAGGAAAACTAATGAACACTATTATAAGAAACTAAGACTGACTTCCACAAATAGAAAAATATTCCATCCTTATGAATCTGAAGACTCAATTTACAAAAAGTGTCAATTCTGCCCAAATATATATAAGTTTATATATATTTTATACAAGTTTAATGCTTTCCTGATATTAAAAACACCATTTTTTCAAAGAATAGAAAAACTGATTACCAACTTCATATGGAGAGAGAAGAAACCCATAATTGCTAGAGAACCTCTCAAGAAGAATGACAAAGTTGGAGGGCTTGCTTTACCTGACTTTAGCACTTATACACAGCCATAGTGATCAAAACAGTGTTTTACTGGTATAATGCCTGTGTTAGTCTGGATAGACTAGAGTTACAAATTCATAGATATGCATATGGATATAAGGGAGAGGTTTATATACGAGGAATGGAACATTGAGAAAGTATCTCAACCTAGTTCAGTTCAAAGTCATAAGTCCAATAATAGCCCATATGTCTGATACCAGTCTACAAAGTCTCCTTCTAACTCAAGAAGTCATAGGCCACTGGATGCAAAGTCCTGGTTCTGGCAGGGGTCCCCTCATGGCTCCTCGTTTTCAGGGTTCAGGGTCCATCAGGAGTATCCATTGGTGATAGAAACATCTCAGCACTGGCAGGGGTCTCTCTGTGGCTTTTCTGGCTTTAGAAGTCTGGTTCCATCAGGGTAAGGTCATGTGGCTTCTCCTCTGGGTCTTCCGGTTTCTCAGATGCTGTCATCTTGTCTTATCAGTTGAGTGACTTGCAACATGAGATGAGATGGTTTCTCATCTCCATGAGGGAAATACCACAAGACTTTCTAAATTCTCAGGAGAAAGCCATGCCCACATAAAGGCCTCATTGGCTATCTCCATATTAACAAGCTAGACTCCACCCCTACACTCCCAATCATGAAATTGACATCAATTACATGATTGCCACAATAGCAGATACTGAGACCAATGAAAAAGGATTTAAATCCCAGAAATAAAATCATCAGGATACAAATAACTGATCTTTGACAAGGGTCCAAAAACTATCAAAGGAGAAGTGGATGCCTTCTTCAACCAAAGATGCTGGAAATAATGGTTATCTAGCTGCAGAAGATCTAATCAAAACCCTACCATGCACAAGAATAAACTCAAGGTCGATCACAGACCTTGAGGAATGACCTCATTTTATTAGGGTCATCAATGTGGGAATTGAGACAAAACTGTGGACTTTGGTGCAGGGAATATATAGGCTATCAGAAATAAGGAAGGGCACAAACACAGAGGAGGTACAAATTGACAAGTGGGATATACTGAAGATAAAACACCTGTGTAAATTTAAAAAGAGTAATAAGAGGACACACAGGCAGGAAAACATCTTTAACATTGACACAGCAGACATTGGCCACATTACTAAAATCTACAATACTCTGCTAGCTTTCACTAAGGAAAAAAAAAAACTAGTAGCCAATTAAGGAGGTGAGCAAAGGACCTGAAAAGAAATTTCACAAGGCAGACATTCAAATGGCTCATAGACATATTATGAAAATGTTCCTGATCATTAGCCATAAGTGAATGAAAACTAAAACAACTGTGAGATACGACCTAAAACCCTCAAAGATAGCCCAAATCAAAAAATCAAAAATTAATAAATGTTGGAGGGGCTGTGGTGAGATAGGAACTCTCATCCACTACTAGTAGACCTGTAGGTATGTGCAGTCACTATGGAAATTGATTTGGGCTCATACCCAGAAGTGGCAAAAAACAAACCTTGGACAGACATCTGTGCGCCAATGTTCATCGCAGTGCAGTGGACAATCACAAGCTGTTGAAATCAACCTAAATTCCAATCAATGCATGAATGGTTTAAAAAACCATGGTACATCCACACAATGCAGTACTATACATCTCTAAAAAGCAGCGATTACTGCCTAAACCATATCACCACATGGAATTAATTGTGGGAAATTATGTAATGGGAACTAAGTCAAGCACAAAAGGATGAGTAGAACCTGAAACATAGCGTTACATGGGGGGCAACACTGGAAAGACATTGTGGAAATTGTGCCCTGTCTGAGCCAACCATACCAGCAAAACACAAAGCAAGCAGCAGAGCTGCAGGGGAAGCCAAGTCATGAAGTCCACGAGGAATTACAATAATAAACTTTGAGTGGCACCTCATCAGACTGGACTGGAAATCACTAATACAGGTCAAAAAACACACCTGAAACTGTTTCTAGAATTTTCTCTGTTGTTATTTTGTTTTGTTTTGTTTTTGTGTTTATTATTGTTTTGCATGTCTATCTAGGTAAGATAGGTGGGATAAACAATCTGCAGGGGGAAACAATTGAACCTGTAGTTCTGGGAGGACCCGGAAGAGGGGAAGTCAGGAGGAAAAAAGGGGAGGCAACAAACCTGGGGACAAAGGAATAAAAAGTGATCGAAAATTGATAGACAGGAGGGCATAGGATACCTGGTGGGCTTTATCAACAGCAATGCAGCCAAGAGAAATCAATGAAAGCTGAAAGAAGGTTGAACATGATAATAGGACAAGAGGAAAGTAAAAGGAAATAGAGGGAAGAACTAGGAGGCAAAAGACATTTTAGAGCTTTAAATACAGTCATATACATATATAAATATATTTATTCATAATGATAGGGAAATAAATCCAAGTACAGATATTTATAATGGTAAGTATTAAGGTTGTAGATGGACTTGGGGCCTCTACTCAAGTACTCCCTCAATACACGAACACTTTGTTCTAATAACCTGGCCTTCTGTGAAGCACACCTTCCTGACAAGATGGATGATGAAAAAATCAGTGTATCAGCAAATATGATGAAGAAAGCTGATGGTGTCCCATTATCAAAATATATAGCATCTGGGGTCTTAACGGCTTGAAGATAAACAAGTGGCCATCTAGCTGAGAAGCAACAAAGCCCTGGTGAAAAAGCACATCAGTCTCTGTGATCACCAAGTGACAGTGGGATCAGGTATTAGGCAGCAAAGACTCAGAAAAAAAATTCATTTCCATGTGAACAAGGCTGAGGGTGGGGTGGAGGCCTAAAGCACATCTGTAGACAATTGGACATCCCCTTCCAGAAGAGTCACAAGGAAGAGACAAGGCAGTCAGGGTGCAGTAGAGCCTTGAGAAAACACAACTTTCCTCTACTTCTTTCATGCTCCCTACCCTCCATTATTGTGACCCCAATATTACATTACAAACCCAACTAGATCAGACCATATACACTGGTACAGATAAGAGCTCTCAGCAGAGGGAATCCAGGACAGATAAACCCCTCAGAACCAATAATGAGAATAGTAATACTAGTAGGGTAGGGGAAAGGTGAAGAAGAAAGGGGGAACCTATCGCAATGATTGACATATACCATCCCCCTCAGAGCGATGAACAACAGAATAGTGGGTGAAAGGAGAAAGTGGTTGGTGTAAGACATGGAAAATATAATAATTTGTTAATTATAAAGATTTCATAAGGGAGGGGGAAAATGAGGACCTCACATCAAGGGCTCAAGTAGAAAGAAAGTGTTTTGAAAGTGATGATATGGACATATGTACAAATGTGCTTGACACAATGGATGGATATGTGGATTGTGATAAGAGCTGTAAGAACCCACAATAAAAGATTTAAGAAAAAGAAAAAAAAGAAAAGATAGTCAGAAAAATGGATTCGAACAGAGGAACTCTTTTGAGACTGGTCCAGGAACAGGAAATGTCTCATTAGTTTCACAAAGTCAACAATAACAACAAGTTGAGAAATATTCCATCTATTGTTTTTGTTTAGCAGTTTTATGAGAAATGGATGTTGAATTTGGTCAAATGGTTCTCTATTGATTGAACTGATCAAGTTGTTGTTCTGTTCTATTTCTGTAGTTAATCACAGTTTGCTTTTTAATGTTGCAACACCTTTGCATATTTGGAGTGAATCTCACTTAAAAGTGGTGTATTATTTTTTATACATTGCGAGTTTCTATTAGGTTTGATTTGACTGAGTATATTTCCTCTATCTTCAGGATCTCACTGCCACTGAGTAAACTCCAACTCATAGTCATCCCAATTTGTTACAGGTGCAGAGAGCACCATTGCTTTTCCATGGGGCAGCTGGTGAGTGTGACCCAGAAACTTTGCTGGAGGAGTATCCCATGAGATGTATTCATTTGAGCAAGCAATGAAAGCATATCTGGAACAGCAGCTACAGTTGAAGGTACCGTCTAATTAAGCTTACACTAATCCACTCTCATGCTCTAAGATCTGTTTCTTCCACAGGCCAAAATGGCAACGAAAATGAAGATGTGATGAGAATCACCACCCCTGCATCCTTTGAGTCTTTGATGGCAGCAATAATGGTTATGCTCCTTCCAGGAATGCAAGCTTGCTTTTGGAGTCATTTAATCGATGTAAACTTCTCTGTATATATACATATGTAAGCTTCACTTAGTTGCTACTCTAAAGACACTCTCTTTTTCTATAGTGGATTTCAAGCTGTTGGAATCAACCTAAATTCTTGAACAATTTGAGTCTAATAGAATCTGTCCTTCTCTGAATGTTCAAGAGAATTGGCCGGTAAAGCCATCTGAGAAAGACTAATTTTTGGTTGAGGTTTTCATAATGACCCATACAATGGCTTTTATTAAAGGATTGTTTAAATTTTCAACCTTAATCTGTGATAGTATGTCTGTTTCTTCTAGATTTTCAAATTTGATGTAGTTTTATCATGCAGTATCTTCATATTATCATTATTATTTTTATTTCATTTCTGTTGTGACTTACACATTTCATTCCTCAATTACTTTCATGTTCTTTTCATGGTTTCCTTCTTTTCCAGTGTTGGAATGGATAACGGTTTTTCAGATTTACCACTCCAATCAAAGAACTAATTTCTAGTCTTGCTGATTCTTTTGAATGCTTTTCTAGTTTCTTTTCCATTTATTTTTGTTCTAGTCATTAATATTTATTTTCTTTTTTATTTTGCTGTTCTTTTTTCTACTTGTTGGAAATGTGTTAAGTGCTGATTCTGATGCCTTCCATTTTGAGGTGTGTGTTTACTGTGATAAATTACCCTCTGAGATTGCTTTTGTTGTGTCTCAAAAGAATTGATAAGTTGTGTGCATATTTTTATTTGATTCAGTGATTTTTTTATTGACTTTTTTATTTCTTCTAGTACCCAAGAGCTTCTAAACATGTGATTATTTATATTGGAGTATTTCCTTGAAATTTCTATAAATGCTTTCTAATTGAAGAGTGTGGACTGAATCGATGATTTGTAGTGTTTTGGTGTTTTCCAATTCATGAGCTTCACAAGTGACCTAGTTAGTCTGCAGATTATTCAGTGGGTGTTATAAAAGAATGTATCTTGTGTTTTAGTGAGTGCTTTGTACATATCTCTGTGGTCAATTTCATTGAAGGTGTCTCTTGTTCTTCTGCATCTTTGTTAATTTATTTCAATTTCTCTGTCCTATTGTTTGGATATGGCTTATTAAGGTCCTCCACTTTTAGGATCGCTATGAACCGGAATGTTCCTACATGTGGTTGATAGACACAGTCAAGCCCTGGCCTATTTTAGCTGCTGATAGTTAGGCTTTTCTATCATCTCTTCCAATAAATATAGTGTATTTGATTTCTGTGTATTTTGTCTGGAGAAGTCTATATGTATACTCCCCTTTCGTGTTGTTGAAAAGGTATTTGCAATGAATAAGTCACTGATCTTGTTAAATTCTATTATGTGATAGAATTTCTGCACAATTTCTATCATCATGTTAATATTTCCCAACAACGATTCCTTGCTGAAGCCATTTCTTGAAAATTCTTTGTGTCCAACTTTTGCATTCCCATCACCAATAATTATCAATGTATATTGATTGCAGGGCTGATCAATTTCCAACTGAAATCATTGGTAGAATTCTTCAATTTCTTCCACACTAGTTCTGTGGTTGATGAATAAATTTAGATAACAGTTAGATTGATTGAATTATCTTTAATGGGGAGAGATACAATCCTATCACAGAGAAAGTTCTGCTTCATGATTTATTTTGCAAGGGCTTATTGACTAGGAATGGCACTAAACATGCTACTTTCTGATTCAAAATAACAAATGCCAGTCCATTTTTGCTCACTAATAAAAAGTATCAGGAAAAATATATGTACATATTCATCTATATGAAAATACATAAGAGGAAAAGGCAACAAATAAAAGAAAAAAGAAACTAATGACTAATTTTTTAAGAAATAAAACCTGGGGGCTGAGCCCCAGTGGCTCAAGTGTTTGAGTGCAGGACTGTGACCCGCGGGCTTGGTGGTTCAAATCCATCAGCGGCTCTCATGAGCAGTTCTCGGTAGCTCCCACAACCACAGGAAGGCAGTGGTGCCCCCCCCCACCAAAATAAACAAGAAAACTGTTATTTAAAGAAGAAAAAGGAAAACTAAGAAGAGGGTGAAAGTGATTGGTTAAAGAAAACATTGCAAACAAAAGAAAGCAAAAGTAACAAGTGGAAAGACAAAATAGAAACAGAAGAAAAGAAAGAAGAAAAAGACAAGGGATAGGGGGAGGAGTTGGGGGAGAAACCAGGAGGGAGAGGCAGACAGAACATTGTGAGGATTGCCCTGAAGGAAGGAATTCTGGATCTGGGTACTGTTCTTGTTAGGTCAGAAGTTGTGGCTTCAGGGTGCTTCTTCCCAGAAGAAGCATCTGACACAGAACTGAGGATTGTCTAAATATGATGATGACTACCAATATGTACACGTGTGTTAGGAACCCCGTTAGCCTAATGGCTTATTCAATGTTTTTTTCTGACAGGCCAATGGTTTGAACAAAACACTGGTTCAACAGGGGAGGAAATAAAACCCTGTCATCTGTCCCTAATGATTGTAGATGAGGAAACCCTATGCACCATTTCCATTTTGTGAAATAGATTAGTGCCATTGAGAATTGATTGGCAAGTATATTGGAGTTAAATTCTGAGCACCATGGTTTGCAAAAGGCTATGGATGGCATTGAGAGTCCAAAATCCATTTGCAGAGTTTGCTCACAAATTCTGCCTCCATTGGATATATTCTGATAAGTAACCAAGGATGTAGATAATCTTGTCCTCAGGTAGTAAGCCTCGGAGAATAGATGGCCTCCAACCCCTCTCTCACCAGCCCAAAGAGGGGCAGCCTCTCTTAAGTGCTTGCCTAAGTGTGTCCTTGGTGGAGGTCACTGTACTGGGGAGGGAACTGGGGGGGTCACAGAGTTATGAGTATTACCCCGCCTTTTTCACTCTGTCTGCCTTGGTCAGAAGGACCTGGACCAATTTTTATGCACCCTTGTATCTAACAATGTATGCATCCCAGTTGTGCTCTCCACCTTCCTTCTGTAGTTCCTTCTGTAATAGTGATGTGCTGATCTGTGACCAGTCATGCTTTAGAGACATTTTCTTTGCACATGCCCTTTTTGAAAAAAAAAAAAAGCATTGTCTCAAGAAACCTTCCGATGCCATTTTAACCAGATGTCAGTTGCCTTCCTCGCACAAATGATGTGTCTGTGCCTTTGTGTTGTCTTTTTCTTTTTTAAGACTTAATGAATGTTATTTTGAAATTGTATTTGAGATGGCAGTCTCTTTTGAAGGATCGTTGCCTTAAATATGGATTACAAATGAATCCAAGGAAGAGCAAAATCCTTACCAATGGACCAATAGATAACATCATAATAAATAAGGAAAGGCTGAAGGTGTCAAGGATTTTGTCTTGTTGTGCTCCAAAAACAATACTCCTGGAAATAGCAGTTAAGAGATCAAAAGACATATTGTAATAGGTAAATATGCTGCAGGAGACCTCATTAGAGTATTAAAAGCAAGGATGTTTCTTTAAGGACAATGGTGAAACCAGTCCAAGCCATGGTGTTTTCAATGGCTTTATATGCATTTAATAGTTGGACCTTGAATGAAGAAGACTGAAGAAGACTAAATGCATTTGAATTATGGCACTGGAGAAAACTATTAAAAGTATTGTGAACTGCTAAAAGGATAAACAAATCGGTCTTGGAAAAAGTACAACCAGAATGCTCCTGAGGGGCAAAGATGGCCAGATTTTGTCTTACATACTTTGCACGTTTTGAATGAGAGAATGTGGGGAACAGGACAATTTCCCACAAGCTGTCCACCCCAAATATATGGAAAACTGAGCTGTTTCCTGGGACCTACTTTAGTGTATAGTCATATACACTTGGAGGTCAATGGAAGTAGGTCAGGCGCTCTTCTCCCTAAGGGCTTTCAGCCATCTAGAGCAATCAGGCTGTATAGCCTGCTCCAACCTAAAGTCGGTCCCACTCCCTTCTGATTAGGAAAGTAGTAGGGTACTTCCTTATAAGAAACAGAGGTTAGGCTGCCATATTGGATCTAGAGTCTGCCCTTCTTGTCACATGCATACCCCAGGCCGTCCACCTGTCATCCCCTTCCTGCGATGGAAAGCCTATCGTATGGCCTCTTCCTGTGATGCGTGGATACCTATAATCATGTCCACGAAGTAGATTTAAATCTTGGTGAGCAATAAACTTCCTCCCTTTGGCCAGCTTCCTGGCTCACTACTGCTGGATCTCTCTGGTCTGCCTTCCCGCAGTCCTCTGGAGGGCTCCCCAGCAAGTTTCTCTGGCCCGCTCCCTGGGGCTCTCCCAAGCTCACTGATTCCTTGCTTCCTGCCTGCACTGTACATGGATCTGGTTTTTGAGATCATGGTTGTGTCAGGCAGGGTTCTCTTACAGAAATAAAATCCGGACACTAGTAATTCTTTTTATAAATTTATATATAAAGAAAGGTATATAAGATAAGAAAGAAACAGTTAACTATCTATAAAGCAGTACAAATTGCTTGGTGCAACTCACTTTGGTGATATAGCTAGAAGACTGGCAGTCCTTCAAATCTTGAGGGCTGCTGAGTAGTCCTCTGTAGAGCAATTCAGGCTATCTGGTCACAGGCAGCAAACAGCAGAGCAGGTCACCAACAGTCAGCCAGATGACAGAGTCCGACAGTCCCCAGCTCAAGAGAAGTATATCCCAGGAGCGTGGTGAAGTAAGGCTTGAAGGAACCTCAACTCACAGCTCCACAGTCCACGATTAGGTGTCCCATGGGTAGTGTTGCTTAGAGGTCGAGGCACAGGACAAATAAGGCAGCTCTCTGGTCGGAAGATCCGAAAGCAAGAGAGCAAGGGCAGGAGTGGCTGAGCCCTTCCTATCTGTGCCCTTCAATTCATCCTGTCTGTTCATTGGCTGTGCCGTCACAACAGACCCACCAATCTTCTGTGGACATGTTGGCATAACAAATCTACCCATCACAATGGCCATCCAGGAGTTGAGCATGCTTCCATGAGATGTGTGTCACTCCATTTTTTTCTCTCTCACTTATTTTCTATGACATTACTATAATCTTTCTTTACTCTCCCTGTACACATATGTCTACCGGACCCGTGAAGGTCTGTTAAGGGCAGGTTCTTTAACAAGAGACCAGTCTCTGAAGAAGCAAGGCCCCCAAGGGGAGGGACTGGGCTCAAGCACAGGAACACTAGTGAGGATGCTTCAGAACCTGGCAGTGTTTCATTGTGTTTCGTACCATAAATCAGCAGAATGAAATAAGAATCTCTGTGTGTCACCCCCCTCTAAGAAAATTACATTGATCCTCATGATAATCTTAAATTTGAGATTCTATTATAATACCAAAGATATACATATATATATGAGAAAATGTGAGCAGAAAGAATAAAGAAACACATTTAAACACATAGATAACAATTAAGAAATCCAGGCAGTCTGCCATATATATATATACATATATACACACATATATACATACATATATTTCCTTTCAAAAACAAACACCTTTCATCATAACATGGTTGAAGGATTTTTGTAGACTATTCAAATATTTTGTGTCTCAATCCTGTCAGTTCAGAAACACTGGGGAGATCGGTAGCAAAGATTGGAATTATACAAATAAACCAATGAGTTCCATATAGATCACTTTAATTTGGGGGTTGCAGATCAAATTTGGGAAATTGTACGTTTTAACAAATGATATTTTAGGCTTTGTGTCCCTATTAGCAGTAATGATGCAAGCTGGCCTTCAGGGCTTATCTAACTACACACAATAACTGACTCATTTAAAAATACTAAATTATATAGCCCTGCTTCTAACATGAAAATATGGATGGTGGTTTTCCTGAGGAAGCCCGCCACTTCCTCGACAAAAGAAACCATGAAGAGGTACTCAAATAAGCTGTGATAGGAAATGGAGAGATGTACTTTTTTTTTTTACAGCTTTCCATTATAGGCCATAAAAAAAAGACAAGATATGGTTTGAAAACATTGCTGAAACTTGAGTTCTCTAACACAAAGGCCCAATCCTGCCGAGCATAAAAACGAAGGAGCCTCCTGCACTGCACTCTCAGTTCTCATTCTCTGTTATTCAAGGCCTGTTTCGACCAAGCTAAACTTCTGCCTCTTCAGGATGCGCATCTGGGATGAGGGGATAGAAAAGGGTTCTATCAAGTGATACATTGACGAACATGCTTACTATGTCTGCAACAAACGGCCTGTTAACACCAAGAAGAGAGAGATAAATGCAGTTCTGCAAAATGCTACTTTTGTCTTAGAAATTCAGACTCCTGAGGCAGATATCAGGTTGATTCCTTGGTCACTGAGAGTTCTTCTGAGCTACAGAGGCGGTTAAAGGCAGCAATTGCCTGGGCTGAAGGTTTGGCCGCCCCAGGTGTAGGACTTAATTGGGGGATCAGGTGCTCACAAAGAGTGTGCACAGAGGGTGTAAAAGTCAATGGGCTCCGAGAATAAAGCCACAGAAAGGCCACACCCAGGAACCCAAATAAAGGCCACATTAAACTCTCCCTCTCCAGAGCTTTGTTCCGGCTCAGCTGTACCTAATGAGGTTATAAATAATTCTCTCCTATGTCTGGCAGAATAAGTCAGGTATCATCATTTGACATTCTATTATCTTACACATTCCTCTTCCATTATTGGTATACCTGGCTATTTAATTAGCAATAATCAAGCACTGTAGTAATAGTGGTAGTAATTTATAGAACAAAATTTGAAATACAAAGAAACATTGAAATACCAACCCCACTGCCATGGAGTCTAGTCTAACTCGCAGGGACTCAAGGTAGAGTCTGTGGCTGCAAGTCTTTGTGAAAACATCTAGCTAGTCTCCTCTGCCTCCTGGGGGAGTGAGTGAGTTTGCAAGGATCCTTGCTTGCAATAGTTTAGCACGAACGCCACCTCTCCACCAGGTCTCCATCAATTTATAATACATATAAGGAAGCAAAAATATACCACGATTTCGATTCTGATAGCTGAGAAAACAGTTTCCAGAATGTTTATATAATGAAAGAGAAGAAAAGATGTGGAGAAAATATAAGAGATAGTCCTAATCAGCTTATTAACATTGTCTATTTATAGGATGGATTCTGATCCAGTCGTTTAAACTGAAGACCTTTCACATTCTATAGTAATTAGGATTTTGTGATATGAAGCTAAAAATAAATATGCATTGTGTTAGCTAAGTAATTGACTATTTTCCATTAATTTACTCTTTATTAGCATCAGTAACTAGCCATGTCTTAGAAGGATATTTTTGACAAATAATTTATCACCCTTTCTAAAGATTCTACAATAGACTTGGGGAAAGAGAAATAACCAGAGCTTCAAGTATTCACGGGCTCCTGTCAATTGCAAGCATTCTTTCTTCTTACCTTGTCTACTACTTTTTCTCTCTGTATCAAGCAGCATAAAGATCCCAATGCTAGCACAAAGCAAATTAGAAAAGAGGCAAATGCCTGAAGGATTTTCCCATTTCCAAACTTTCATGCCCACATTTAGTTAACATTTATTGTAAATTATCTTATTTAATCTTCACAACCCCCACAGAGGTAATAATGTTGAATTCAATTAAAATAAAGAAATGGAGAATCAGAGTAAGTAGGTGATGTACCCAGTAGTAAACAGATAGTATTTAGCATAAGCAGCCTTTTCAGGGGTCCGAGAAGTGAGGGCTTGTATTTGCACGTCAGCCATCTTTCCTGACTTCCACTTGCTTTGTGCCCTCATAGGGAAGACCAGCTTCCTGTATTGTCTTCCTCCTCCTGGGAAAGAGTTCCGCCGAGACAGTCACATTTGATTCTTTATTCTCCTGTTCACTGTAAGAAAACATTTTCTTATTTAGAAACTTAACTCATATATAGGAAGGGACAGAAAATGAAGTAATCATCAATTCATTACCTCATCGTGTTTCTAGATGGAATTACCCTCATTATTTCTGCAATCAAGCACTTTTGACTGCTTGAAGATATTTGATAGTAGATAGATACATAGATGATAGAGAAATAGAGAAATGGTACATTTCTTTGGGAAAGTATACTAATCCTGTTCTTGAAAATATCTCTCTTCATATTTTAAAAGTATTTTTGTATCACTAGCTTCAAATGATTCTTATTCTTATCATATAAATTTTGCCTCATATTTTTGAGACAATTTTGTTAAATAACTACAATTTACATTTGCTTGTCTGTTCTCCTTATGTGGCTAATTATTCTGGATTTACTTATATGTCTAATTATTCTTGATTATTTGCTCAAATTTTTGTTTGAAATATTTCTTGTAAAAATAATTTCATGCCTAGGATCATTCTATTTTCCTCCAGAGGAGATTCATATTTGTTTTTGCAAGGTACCTACTGGAATCACAATAATACAATTTCACAAATTGAAGTTACTCTAAACTAAACTGCAGTCAGTGCTTGCTGCTTAAGAAAAAAACAAAACAGAAGAAGTCAAAGATGAAAGAAAACAAAACAAAACAAATGAATAAACAATCAAGTAAGTCTCTTTCCCACAATAGGAAAACCAGCATATTCAATTAACTAAATAATGAAGTCAATTTTATATTGTTTTATCTAACAATAAATGTTCCTGTTATGATTGGCACTTGGAATCAAAGACATTGTTATATTAGCAACTAGGAGTCTCAAGAATAAATACTACAGCCAGGCCTGTATATTCTTCCTAGAAGAAGGCAAAAAACACAAAAGCTTTGGCCTAAATCATAGTGAGCGGTTCTGTGTCTTTGTTTATTTTTTTTTCCTATAAGATGATTAAGCAAAACACAGAAGATATTTGAGAAGAGAAATGATTGGGGGGGGGGTCTAGAAAAAAGACAGTGAAGGAAAAATAAATCTGTAAACCAAAAGGAGGTTTATTTGCATATATATGCTTTTTTATCAAATAGATTCTGAATGTATGAAACCCCATTTATAAAAGCAAGAACAGAATGTTTTGTTGAGAAAAGAACAACTAGAAAACAATAAAGAGATTATTAAAGTAAAAATATGTTTTCTATTTTAAATAAAAACACAATAAAATGTTAGTAATTACATTGAAAGACAATATACCCAGAATTTTAGCAAAAAGACAAAAAGATACAAAATATGATTGAAATATGAATATATATATGATTCTCCGTAGATTGCATAAATAAAAAGCACAGAAAACTTAGGAACATTATGAAGAATCAATAGATAAGTAATATTAAGAATTGTCATCACTATTCCACCTGAAAAGAATAAATGTGGCAATACAATACACTCATAATGCTGCAGACAATATCCAACTGATTTTGTGTTCATTGTCTTGTAAGATCACAACAAAGTTGAGAAATACCAATCAGAGAATTTAGCAGACATTAACTGATGGGGCAAACATAACAGCTTTCCATAACACCCATGTATCTTAGATCTCTGATATACAAATAAATTGCTTTTTATAATGAGAATGAATCCCAATATTTTTGTAGTTACTATACTGGATACTGTACGTTATACTGAGACATGTACTATCATTAGTTCAAGATGAACCTTGTATGCCTAAGAATGAAACATTTGCTCTGAGTGCTTTAACTGATTGGTGTTTGGATTCTTAGCCCCTGATGGGTCGATTCCAGCTCATAGCAACCCCATGTCTGACAGCATGAGGCACTCTCTGATCCTGGACCGCCCGCACAACTGTTTTTATCTCGGAGCCCATGCATGCAGCCACTGTGCCAATTCTTCTGGTCAAAGATCTTCCTCTTTTTTGCTGCTCCTAGGTTTTACCAAAAGTGATGCCCTCTTTCAGGGCCTGGTTGGTCTTTCCTGACAGCATGCATAGCACTTCTCCCAAGACAGATCTGTTTGTCCTTTGGCAGTCCACAGTACTTTCAATGTGTTTGCAAACACCACATTGCAAACATACGTGTTCTTCTTCGATCGTCCATATTCAGTGTCATTTTCACATGCTTAAGAGGCAATTGTAAAAATTATGACTTGGATCTGGTACACGGTGGTCCTAAAAGAGACATCCCTGCTTTACTCTATTCTAAGAGGTCTTGTACGACCTGTTTGTGAGTTGCAAAGGGGTTGACTGTTTCTTCCATGAGCACTGACTGTATTCAAGCAAGAGTTTGCGGTCTTCACATTGAGTTCTAATCTGTACTGAAGGTTACAATCCTTGTTCTTCACCAGTTAGCACCTCAAGTCCCTTCACTTTCAATAAGCTCATTTGTGTTATCTGCATATCACAGGATGTTCATAAGCCTTCCTCCAATCCTGATGCCACATTCGTTTTCATATAATCCAGTTTCTCTGATGATTTCCTCTGCAGACCGATTGAATAAGCAAGGTGAAAGGATACAGCCATAATGCACACCTTTCCCACTTTTAAATAATGCAGTATGCCTTTGTTATATTCCCACAGCTGCCTTTTGGTCTATGTACAGATTCCAAAGTAGTGCAGTGTGATCCCCAGTTATCTCAAAGCTCTCTCTAGTTTGTTATGATCCACACAGTCAAATGCCTTAGCATAGTTAGCAAACATCTTTCTCATATTCTCTGTTTTCTGCCAAGAGCCATTCCTCTTCTGAATCTGGCTGGAACTTCTGGCGACTGGTGGATATCTGCCATCAATCCCATGTATAATGTGCTTCTTGAGTGTTGGAGCCTTATTTCTGTATTTAATTTTCTTTTGAAATTTTCAAAATATTAACATGAAGTACATCATGTCTTTCAAGGGCAGAAAAGCCAATGTTAGCAAATGTAATGGGAAGCAAAGTGAAAGTATAGATTTGGAAATGAAACAAAAATTTATTAAACACCATGAAGATGGAATATTAGTGAAGGCTAGTGCTGTGACTTAAGCATATCCACACAATACCCAAGTGGCATAATATCCTATTCATGGAACATGCTGTTGGTGTTAAGTAACAAATGATTATAAATAAAAAATAGCATATAAGTGTATATAAAATATTTGGCCATCATAATTTTAATAACAACATAGATTATAGAAATCAGTGATAGCAATATTTAAAACTTCTGAGAATGTGTTTCAAATCATATTTTGTATATCCACACAAACTTGTCTGAGTTTTGCCTAATCATATTAAATGTGGTAAGTACATAATCTGTTGTCATTTTGAGACTTAAGGGTGAAGGGGTAGAATTTAGTCTGTCAGTCAGGTCACAACTTGATGCCCTAATTCTGAAGTGCTGAGAAAATAAATAGCTTGCGGGAGGATGCAGGACACATACTCACTCCCTGTGAGACATGCTGGAGGAGGCAGGACACACACTCATTTCCTGTGACACATGTTTGCTGATAAGACACATGGAACTAAGCTAGAACTGTAGCTGATGGAGCCACATAGAGACCACATGAGGTGCCTCTATTGCCACTGGATCCACAAGGCATTCCACCCACAGGCCTGTGATCCTCCTGCATTGCATGTCATTGCATACTTTTCGAGAGTCTGAAGAGGAATTTACAGATTGGTATCAGACATATGGACTAATATCAGACTTCTGGACCTGACCTGGACTGGGCTGAGATGTTTTCTCAATATTCAATTGCTCTTTTATATAAAACTATTTCTTATATGCATATGAGTATCTATGAATTTGGTTCTCTAGTCTACCTGGGTTAACACATTAGAGGAAAAACATAGAAACAAAGAGTAAGTCTCTAACTTTAAAAGCAGTAAAAGGAAATTTCAGGAAGGTACATCATAACAGTTCCACCAGTGCAGATGTAGGCCAGAGTTAAACATGACTAAGAGATATATCTCAAAGCAAAAGAGACAAGCTAATTGTTAAAATGCTAAATTTTTTGGCGAAAACTATGAAATAAAAATTTACTAGAAATCTTGAAAAAAATATAAAGGTTGAACAAAAAAGATGGAAGTGATACCATAAGGACATCAGATATGAAAAATATTCATGGAAAATCGTTGGAGAAAAACACCATGTATGGTTAAGTAGAGTTTCAGCAAAAAAAAAAAAAAGAAAAGAAAAGAGAAAAAATGAATTGCAACAATAGGTTCAAACATAGCAATGGTGGTTTATCTAAAACATTTCTATAAGAGCGTGCCAATTCAAAGAGTCTAGTATGTGTATACACACACACACACACAGAGTTAGAGAATCACTAGCTTGACAGTATTTCTCATCCCCACTGGTACAATAGCATCTCTGTGGAATTTTGATGATTAACATTACCTAAAATTCTTCTCTCTATTAAAGTAGAAGACAAAGGGTGAAACCTGAGAATTAATGTTTTCAACATTCCTATTTGATTCTTAATGGATAATTAGTTTTAGAAACGTTGCTAGAAGACTAAATATGCAATATCTAATTATGGCTGCATAAATTATAGAAAATATCATTAGTACAGTGTCCGGCATAGGAAGATGCTCATTGCAAGAGTGTCAATGCTGACACACAGAGACCCTGTGTGCGTTTCTGCCACTGTCTTCCATAGAGCTGCTGGTGGTTTAGAACTGCCAATTATGAGCAGCTCAGCCTAGTGTGTAACAAATACCCAACCAGAACTCCGCAGAAAATAACCATGAAGAAAAGGCGGACAAACATGGAGAAGCTTGAAGTGGACAATGTTCTGAGCTTTAGAAGTGAAGAGTAAAGAACATGGCTTTAAAAGTGAAGAGGGAAAAGATATAATATCTATTGTGATTGGAGTCAAATAATAAGTCAAGGAACTGTCAAGCCTGTCTAGAAGGAAGGACACTAAGAAATGTAGCTCCTGGATTCCAAAAGGGCAGGGAGAGTCAAAGAAGGAGACTAGTCACGAGCATCAGGGGAGTTGAGAGGCACTGAGAGTCTGTGTTAGAACGGGAGCCGAGTGACAAAAGGGAGGGAAGGAAAGAGAGAGAGAATGTTTTTCTTCGATGGCTGTTGGCATCATTGTTACACGTCGGACTGCCATCTACAAGGTCAGCAGTGTGAAACCACCAACAAACAGTTCATGAGAGAGAAACAGACTTTCTATTCCTGTGAAATCTAGTTTCAGCGACATCAAGGGGCCGTTATACTCTGTCTGACAGACTCACGATGGATCAATATTGACCTAATGGCAGCGAGTCGATATAGTGAAATTAATACACATAGGTCAGATACCAGGGTCATTGCAAATAATTGTATCTGTAGTTATCTGGCTTATGTTTGCTCTAAGCTCTACTTCTGAAGGGCTAGACATACACTAGTATATCTGAACTAGAACACAAACTCCTCATTGTTGAAAATAAGAACTCATGGAATTCTTGTGGAGTTCAAATACCATAACCCATTGTAATATAGCATGTTGAAGTTAATGAGGCTCTTCTAATCACATTCTCTTTTACACCCAACAAACAACCTTCATGTCCCTGATGAGTCTGGGTAAGATGCGGGGGAAGATTCTGGTGAGTTTTTATGACTCAGCTGTGAGTCATAACAGTGCTCATTGTGATTGCCATCTTTAGAGTATCAAACCTGCCACCTGAAAAGCAAGACAGACAGATTTCACCACCAGCAAGAGAGAAGTGCCAGGAATGGAACATATCATATGGACTCCAAGATCTCTGTGCAGGAAATCTCTCTGATCCAGAAGACAGCTCACCCCTCAAAGAAGTAGCAGGGGAGCCACAGCAGCAGAACCAGGAGTCAAAGCATTAGATTACTAAAGCGAGCTTGTGAACTGGGGTGCTTTGAGCATTTCATTTAGGAGCTGGAGGGGGGTGCCTTGCATTGAGGCTTATAGTGGAGTGGCATCCCCTTTGGGAATTTATTAGCAGTCTTAAAGGATTTTGCAACATTGTTTGAGGAGGGCAGAGACCAGGCCAAAGGACTGGGGTTAACAGAGAAGCCTGCCTGTATGCATGTCAGAGGCTATTCTGATTGAACAACTATATTTTAAGTATTTCTCAATGGTAACATGTTACTTTGTCTAATAAGTTGTATGTGCGGACTATGAGTTCTGCGTGGCCATTGCAATGAATTCTACAACACCCTTAAAGAAGTAGAGTAAAAGAGCTGTAGGAGAGACCGTTTGTATCAGAATAAGATTAAGAAGGATGGAAGGTGGTGTTAAGTCTATCCCCTGATTTCTGGCAATCAGTCTTTGAAATTTAAGGATGTCGGATGTGATCCTCACACCATTTTCCTCATACATACATACATACATACACAATCTTTAGCATTGTTAGAGATACAGTAAGTACTTGAGAAATAGTCCTGTCACGGGTGACTTGCCTTCCACACCTTGGAAGTTGTTTGGTGTTTTGCGTTGGAAATGTTTCATTGGAATGTTCTGCTTTTGTCTGCCTTCATAGAATTGGTATGGTTATGCATTCTTCTTGGAACATCATCTTGTTGAACCTCTGCTCCTTGTGTCCTAAGTCATTGCAAATGTACCAGCTCCCTAGATCCCAAATGACTTGGCCTGGCATGCTTATGAGTGGTGGTGGGTGGTTTCATCTGCTTGCCAGCCGTTTCCGTTGATGAGAGATTAAGGCAAACTTCTTCTAAGCATCTGGAGTTACTTTCCATGGATCAATGTTGCTAGATAGATGGTGTTCTGGCCATACTAACTGACAAAGTTTCACTATCATTGTGTGAATTCTGACTCAGAGCAAACCTATATAGGGTTTCTAAAGTTATACCTGTCAATGGGAACAGACAGTCTTAACTTTAGTTGGTTTGGAAACCCGGTCTATCCAGTCAGCTATCCTGCCTTTACCCAACAGCTCTATCTCTGCCACATTAAATAGCTCATTCCTGGTATGGTTATTTTGAAATAGTAATTCCACCATGTGTGGGAGAGGTGTGGAAACCTCCTGATGGCAGAAGCGGTGGCTCTATTTCTCTGGAACCTTAAAAGGCACTTAACTGGGATTTTGCATATGACTTGTTGGCAGTTCTCCCTGGGTCTCTACGTTTAGTGAACAGAGTGATGACTGCACCTCCCCCACCCCGCAGCACTCTGATTGAGAATGTCATGAAGCAAAACATCAGAGAAGACAGAGCACATGTCTACCTCCTCAGCTAAGGACAGGTTTTCTTATGACTTTGGAAGATAGTCTGGAACAAAAACTAATATATTTACTGGCCAAGGTCATAATTAAAATGTCTCCCATTGGGGGGCTGAGTCCCGGTGGCATAAGTGGTTGAGTGCAGGACTGCGGCCCGTGGGCTTGGCGATTCAAATCCAGTGGCAGCTGTCAGGAGCAGCGCTGGGTAGCGCCCACGACCACTAGAGGGCAGTGATGCCAATAAATAAATAAAAGGCAAATACTCTTACTGTGCAATATAAAATAATTGAATTTTCTAGTCTCAAGTCTCATTCCTCTAATGTAGCCCTGTGAGGCACCACCTGATCCTCTGAGCAATGCCCTCACATAGAAACCAGTGCATGTTCTGAGGACTGCTATTTCTAGGAGCACTAAAGTTTTAGCCTTTGACCCACAAGTCTCATCTCTACTTCCCTTGAATAGTGGCAGCCTAAATGTACTAGGAAACAGTAGAGTAAAATCTCAGACCCTTAATAATTCAGGACATGGCTTAACCCAGCATAGCCAGATTCCATTCAAAGAGTTACTGTGGAAACTTCTGGTAAAAAATAAGGTCATTTGACTTAATGCATACATCATAGTTGACTGGAAAAATATACCTACATAGAAACAAGAATCAGAAATATGTAGACCCATTGGTCTAGGAAGTCACTTTATAATCAAGCAATTCCATTTTCTTTTCCTACTTTCCCATTAGTACTGTCCCTTTGTTATTGTAATCCCTGAAGAGGGAACTGCTGTCTTCCTTCCTCCCTGCTATGTAAATACTAACTAATTAAAGAGGGGGTGGGGGCCAGGAGGGGTCACCATCCCAGCTGGAACACTGATATTTCCAGATTGTTCCAGCTATTTATATCTCCTAGCTGTCACCCTAATGGTCACTTTTCATTTCTCAATCCTCTTTAACCCTCTACAGCGTATCATTTGTGTGTCAGCTTCTCTTTTCTGTCTTTTCTCCTTTCTATTCCCCTTCCAGACTCCAACCTTCCCTCTGTTGCCACATTCTTTGCATCAGTACCTCCTTTAAGTGCACAATAACTTGTCTTAGTCCCAGTGTTTTTAGAAGATCCTGTCTGTAACTTATTTATAACTCTGCCCACTCTCACTTCTTCAGCAGTCCACAACTCTGTCACTTTACCTATAGTTTCTCAGAGCCATACGTGCAACTTTGTGAAGAAGAAATATATATAGACTTTGACATCATAAGAAAATGGCAGGGTCTCTATAGGGCTTCCAATTAACTTAATCTCATAAAACCTCGGCTATTGCCTATATATAATGAGTGCAATTCATTTGTTAGGTGATTGGAAACATGTATGGAAAGGTATTTGTAAAATCATCTAGTCCACATTAATTGCCTATTAAAAAAAAATGATTACTTTACCCTTCCCTTCCATACTTGGCATCAGAGAGAAAACATCCTATCTCTGTCAATATTTCACCTTACTGATTTCACTATCATCTGCCAAACTCCTCAAGATAAAAATTTGATACCTTCTCAGTTTTGTTGCTCCAATTTTAACTGGTTACCAAATTTTACAGATGCTGTCTCAGAAAGATGCCTTGTATTCAATCTCAGCACAACCCTCTTCTACTATTTCAAAGCCAGTGTGTTAGTATGAGTAGACTAGAGAAATAAATCCATAGATACTCAAATGTGTATAAAAGAGAGTTTTATATAAAGAGTAATTATACATTAAGAAAGCATCTCAAGCTAGTCCAGATCAAGTCAATAAGTCCAATATTCACTCATATGTCTGATACCAATATATAAAGTCCTCTTCTGACTTAAAAAAATCAATGCAAAGATGCCAAATGCAGGATAATCCCAGGCCACTTGGTAGGAAGTCTTTGGACCCAGTGGCGATGTAATCATCTCAGTTCTGGCAGGGATTTCATGTAGCTTCTTCTGGTGCAGGGTTCTGGATGCAGCACTGTATGCCCATGTGGCTTCTCTTCGGGGATGTCTCTCAGAGAGTGAGCAGAAAGAGAAGCATCTCCTGCTTCCAAGGAGGAAGTGCAGGAGTCCCCAGAATTGCCAGAGGTAGACCATGCCTTCACAGACGCCTCAATGTATATGATTTGATTGACAGACTACACTTCACCCCTTCATTCCTAAACCCTCAAATTCACAAATTCGCAAATAATTCTATAACTACTGCTCCTTACCACCAGGCCACTAAGTTTTGTCATTCAGGAAGAGTTTTCTCCAAATCAAGTGTTTACAGTGACATTCATGCTTTCAAGATACTGTTCCATATTCACAGAAAATGTATAGGGCACTTCAAAATCACATTCAGCCTTCTCAGTGGCCTCTCTCACATGGTGTCTTCGTTTCTTATGGCTGCCATGACAGAAAAGCCAGAAGTGGGCACTTTTTACCACCCTTCCCTCTCCCCACCCCTCATTTTTTTTCCTACGGTTAGAAGGCTCTGAGTTGCGAATTTAGGGCAGGAGACTCAGGAAAGGCTTTCTTTTTCTGATAGTGCTGGGGGAAGGGCCTAGTTTCCTTTCAGCCCTCTCACTTGTCTCCTGGTGATCTTCATGGCTCAGTTTGGTATCTGTCCAATTCCATCTGTGCTGTCCTGCCTCTGTGCTTCTTCTGCTCTTTTTATATTTCAAAAGTGATGAACTGAGAACACACCCTCTGCTGCTCTGGAATCATTTGAAGAAGCACTCTTCCCCATCCGATGGAGTTCCTGATGCGATGCATTCCTCGGGCTTTGCTTGGAACACTTCTCATGCCACTCTCAAGCCTGCATACCTATAGTTTCCAATACTGAAATGTTTGTTAACAAATCTTCCTTTTCCTAAGATGCAAGGGCTCATCATCCAAATGTCCACTGGGATAGCTTGTACTGTAATCGCTTCCAATGCTCAAGAGTTAGTCACTTCCTTTCCTGTGACTTGAAGATCTCTTTCTAGGAGTTTGCCCTAATACTCCTTGCATTTCCTGACTAATGATGCATGCTCAAAAATGCAAACCATTGTAGATGCTTAATACATGTGCTTGAAAGTTTAACAATATGTAATATGAAGAAAAAAATACCCAAAGAGGTAGAGCAAAAACATATGTCATGAAAGGTTACGGATCAGGACAAAATTTATGGACTGTTTTCTATGCGCCAGATTCTATATTAAATTCACACATTGCACATCTGACTTTAGTTAATGCTTGCATCTCAAAGTCACTGACAGCACAGTTAAGTGGTATCATTCACATTTCAAAAACAAAATAAAAAAATGGGTTTCAGGAAGCTTAAGTACCTTTTATAAAGTCATACTGCTAGCAAGTAGATTATCTATTGCTAGCATGTTCTGTTGTGCATAAATCACCTCAATATTGTTTAGTGATTTAAAACATCGGGACTGTGTTGTATCTTACAATTCTTTAGACTGGCTGGCGGCCAGATGTGAGGATTCTCTGCTAGTGTGTACACCTCATAAAGATGCAGCAAAATGGTTAATCCTGTCACGTGGTGACTAGCAGGGAGTTTGGTATGTCTCTGTGTGGTCCCTCTTTTCAAGCCATAGTTTACCTTCTAGGCCTCAACACATAGTCTCCATCTACAACCTGCTAACATGCTATGTGCCTTTAGTGGGTGGTCTTCAAGAGTACCATCAGAAGCCGTGGGCTTGGGTTAGGGTTAGGGTTAGGCTAAATTTTGTTTTTTTATAGAATCATGGGCTTACTTAGAAAGTCCCAGAATACCCCTTTCTTTCATTTTATTGGTCAAAACCTATCTAGATGCCAAGGAAGGAGGAGTTGCCTGTACCCAAAGGGCAGAGCAGTATCTATGGTTCTCTGAGAAGATCTCTCTGCCTTGCTAAACACTATAGGCAGACCAATTGTTACTGAGTTGATTCTGATTCACAATCAGCCTGTGCCTTGCCAAGCAGAATGGCACTCCATGCAGTGGTCCAGGCAGGACTCCTTCAGAAGGAGAGCATCAGGCCATTCTTCTGAGGTGCCTGTGATGGGCTTCAACTGCCAAACTTTCTGTTAGTAGTGACCATTGCATCCTGTGAGGGTGATTTCTCAATCAGGAAATGAGAACAGTAAAGGGATCAGATAGGGTTCTTAAAGTGACAAAAGTAGAAATCCAGGTATGCTTTCTCCTATTCTACTTTAATGATCATAAAAGAAGTAAAGAGGTGTGAAAAATAATTTTTAACCAGTACCTGATAAAAATGGTACTTGAATGTCTGAACAGGATGTTAAAACAGTGCAGAAGAAAGAGATAAGAGGCATAGAATTTTTAAAGATGAAACCTTCCAAGAGAAGTTTCCTGAGAGGAACTATTCCACAGAAAGAGCAATAATTTGGAGAAGCATGCTGGGAAAGGGGGGAAGGAGGAGAGGTGGGAGAGAAACAAACATGGGAGTCGGGGGGGAGGGGGGAGAAAGACAAACAAACCAAGGGAATGCACAGCTTCACTTCATTTTCCCCCTGTCTTCTAATCTCCAACTAATCCCTTCTATTAGATGGATCCAATCCACAGAGAATAATAAACCCAGAAGATACAGTTACTAGGGTCAACCTCCCTGAGTAAAGAGCGAGGCAGAGAATAAAAGTAGAGGGGACAGTGTCAAAAGAAGAATACCAGCGAGTTGTTATCAGTCTTTCTTTTGATTTGCTATCACGGATGGAGAGACCTCAATTGAAGAAGGCAGGAACAGGTCACCTCAATGTGCTGAACTGCTTGCAGCCTTCCTCGTCATGAAGGAACAAGTGGGCTTTGGCGAGAAACCATAAGCTTGGGTTTTTTCTGATTCGGACAGAATGGTTAACGGCCTGACTATAAGGTGGGGCAAAAAGAAACTGGAATACTGGACTTTTAAAAGCACACCCCTGTGGGACAAAGCCCTATGTAGAGTACTTGGAATTTAAAGAGTATATCAGAGCAAGATCAGTCAGTGCCCATAGGCTAAATCTTTTTTTCTGAATCAAGACGTGATTACAATGAGCACATAGACATGCTGGGTCACTCTCATGAGATGGTCGATGATGAACTTGGCGTGAACAGGCATGGCGGGGGCCGGTGAAGCAAGCCAGAGACAGGCTGAATGGAGACAAAACTTTGGGTCCTCTGAGACACAGAATGCCACAAAGAACTTTGCTGTTTGCTAAAGATTAAGACAAAGGTTGCAGGTGGCTCTGAAGCCACCCCCCCGGGGTGGGGGGAGGTATCCCTACACATAGTTTCAAGTAAATTATATCAGATCAATGACTCCAGGAACACCTGGGGGCTACAAATGGGTCCTCAGAGGAATAAATATTTGCTCTGTCCTGGACATTCCATAGCCTCTAACATGTATATGTTCCAAAAAGACCAAGAAGGTTTTGGGACAAAGATAATGTACATTTTTTCCCCACCAACTTGAACTTTCTTCATCCAAGGAACACAGTTGACAGCCCACAGAATGCAGCAATGAGTCAAGAAGCATTGTGTTAAATGGGCATATCTAATTGCTAAGGACTTTTAGAGTGATGACTTGATAAACCAGCGAATGGTCAACTGAAGCATCTGTTATCTTAAAGAGGGATACATACAGGGAAAAAGTGCTGGCTTACATGTCTTCAAGTGTGCTCCCAATCCGTATGGGGAGAGGAGACAAAGAGAGAGCATCAGCACAGAATAGATTCCCCTGCACGTGTGTTTGCTGTGTCGGTGGGGGAGATGCATACAAGAGTAGTGTCAGTAGTGTACAGTTCTCCACATCACCTGAAATTGTTTCATTCTGCCGGATACTCTGGTCTTGGGTCCAGGATTGCACAGGAGCCAGAAGCAGGAGTGCTATATTAGCAAGAGTATTGCTAACCCACTGAACCTATAGGCCAGAACACCACAGGGGCTGATGGGATAGAGGGTACCTGTAAGCCAATATGGAAACATTGAAATTAACAATGAATAGAGTGTTCTTTTTGTTGATTAGTGGTTGGGATAGCCCACCAGACTTGTATCTATATAACTTTATCCAAAATACATGGAAGCAGATTGAAGAGGAAGCACCTACTAGAATGATTTTGGTTATTAGCAATCTGGACTGAAACACTCAGACGTCCAAACCCAAGATGGAAAAGTTTGGGCAAAAATAAAGGACTAATGGAAGGAAGATGTTTACTTGTATTTTATTAATTATCCAGAAATATTGGGCTATGTGGATCTCTAACAAATTATAAATAACCTTGAGAAGACTAGGGATTTGTACATAGATCAAGCAGAACACTGACTAGTTTAAAACCAGGAAATGTGTGCATCATTATTGCATCCTCTCACCATACTTATTGAAACTGCATGCTGAGCAAATCATCAGAGAAGCTGGATGACATGAAGAATACAGCATCAGATTTGGAGGAAGACTGACTAACAACCTGTGATATGCAGATGATAGAAACTTGCTTGCTGAAAGTGAGGAGGACTTGAAGTCTTTGCTGATGAAGATCAAGGATTTTATTCTTCAGTATAGATTGAACTCAGTGTAAGGAGAACACAAAAAAACTAAAAGCAGTGTGATGAAGGAGCTATCGTAATGCAAGCTAATGAATAAATGAATGGATTATGCAGTACTGAAAATTGAATACTGATAACCTTTAAAGAAACTCAGAGTGGGGGCGGGGGGGAATCATTCTCAGTTAAATTTTATCAGAGACCAAGAATGGTGAATACAAGGCAAACATCTGTACAAGCTTACCAGGTCAGAGGATCACCTATAGTGAAAGCGAATGGCAAGTGTTAGTACAGGAAGACGCGAGAAATAGATTCTTAAACATGCTTAAGAGAAAGTTTTATGGCAGTGGGTAGAAAGCCTTTGGATCCAGTGGCGTTGTGAGCATCTCAGCACTGGCAGGAGTCTCCACGTGGCTTTTCTGGCTCCAGGGTTCTTGCTGCATCAGGGTAGCCCCAGGTGGCTTCTCCTCAGGGATGTCTCACAGGGAGCCAGCCTTGTGAGTCGAGTCTCTCAGGCAGCAGGTGTCATTAGAAAGTCTCCAAGGAAGTGAACCAAGAGAGAGAGAGTGTCTCCATCTCCAAGAAGGAATTGCCACATTGCCCAGAATTCTCAGGAGCAGGCTATAATAGGTTTCCGGTCCTTGTCTAAGCCCTTGGGGTACAGTGGTGAAGGTGTCCAATTGCTAACTTAGCTTCCACCCACAGGAGAAAACTGAGTCAGTCGGTTGTCATAAAGATTTACAGCCTCGGCAACTCTATGGAGAAGGTTGACATTGTTATATGGATTTGCAGGTGCCAGAAGCGACTTGATAACAATAGGTTTGGTTTTTGTTTTCGTTTTGGTGTTTTTTGTCAGGGGGGACTTTTAGGATCAAACATAAAACAGAAAGAAAAATGATACAGAACTTATTTTATTTCCTTCATTGTGAATTCTATGCTCAGACACCATATTTCTCTTATTCCCCATTTTGCACTTTAAACTTTTCTGTCAAATTAGCTTCTGAAATTAGAACAGACAATGTTCTGGAACAAGATCAAGGGGTGCAATTTTTCATAGGTTGGTGTCTTTAATTTCAACTTCTAATTAATGAAATCCATCATGGTGATTCATGTTGTTTTACAGTTTCAACCCATCGTATCCTAATTTCTTGTTTCCATTCCTCAACGGCATTCATTAAGGTAGGACATAAACAAAATTGGAAGCAGGTGGGCGAGAGGGAAATGAATGGGATAAATTGCTATTTCCACGTAGAGTTCTCAAACCATGCTTCACTCTTTCAGTAACTGTGACCGTGCTGATGTCATCCCAATGGAGTCACCCATCTCCATTCTTTACTTGAAAGATCACAGAAATTGTCCTGCTTCCACAACTCGTTTGTTGGTTTCTGATCTCTTTCCACAGAGATTTTTTTCACTTAGAATGACCACTGCAGCTCAATCTGTTTTCTCTCATTCTCTATAGATTTAATTTTATAAAACCACATAAATATTCACTCTTATGGTAAGGAAAAACACGTTCAATGAAAATTATGAAATAGATCCTCCCAGAGATTCAAAGCAGTCCTGCAGAAGTCGATACTGGTGACGAAAATCTGTTGCTCTTGAGTCAATTCTGACTCATGGCAATCCTAGGAGAAAAACTAAGATCTTGACCCAAACAGACAGCCACATCTTTCTGCCATGAAACAGCTGCTGGTTTTGAACCACTGACCTTCCATTTCACAGCCAAATACTTAACCACTGGCAGTTCCTCAGTCAGCACAGTCTCTCATAAAACTCAAGACTGACTCAGCACACGTGAGCAGTCATTAGTTCTCCAAAGCATCTTTCTATTTCCTTTATTGCTTAGCAGCCAGCTTTTAAGAAGTCCATAATCAGAGGAATCAAACTGGCTTCTTAATTACTGAGATCACAAAAAGGGTTGATGGCCCTATTAGAAATAAATGAAGCCTTGACATATAAACTTCTGCAATTGGGCTACTTGAGTCTCTAGAGCTTATTTTCCTGAGTTTTGTATCTGAAACAAAAAGTGTCATTTGCATGATTATAAGTACACTCCCTACCCCGAAGTATTGTAAGTACTTATTATTTTAGTTTGCTCCCTAAGAATGTGGTATCCTTCCTGATTTATGGAGAAATTCTCCATCACTTAGTTGTCATTTTGAAAACCTTCTCAAAAGTCAGGTCCTTTTTATGGATTTTAGCAAAGGTATGATAATCAAGATGTCCTTTGAAAATGTATGGCCTTCATTTAGGACATAGATATCAAAATCTATTTTCTCTACCTCCCCCTTTTCAGGGAAAAAATACTCAGCTCCCCCTGGCAATTAAAACGTTTGTTCTGCAGTCATGATACAGGATAACAGATAGGTAACAGATAGGCGCTTTTGAAGCCCCTCCCATATCATTCCAGTTTCCCCAGGGGTAGTATCAGCCACTTTGGGAAATAATGGTTTAGTAAATGACATACAGCATGTTTATAAATTAGAGCAAGAAAATTTTTATTGTAAACCTCCATGGTGCCGTTACTGACCCAAAGTGAACCTACATCTGGTTTCCTGAACTGGGGATCTGTGTGGGGAGGGAGAGCATCATCTCTCTCCCAAGATATCCCCAGAGGATTTGAACCACAGACCTTGTTGTCAGTAACCCAACACCTTGTTCATAGCAGAACCAAGGCTTCTTTGGGATTATAAAGCCGTGTATATTAGTATTTGAATATATTAGCATTTATTCTCTGGTATCTTTTTCCAGCCTATGATCCAGGAAAAATTGAAATCTCACTTTTTCCCATACATCTGCATAGTCCTTCAAAAACATGTGAAATATTTGAATGCACACATTATTCCCTATCTTTATTAATTACTTATCTTAGGAAATAAATAATATCTTATTTCAATCTCTCATTATCTAACAGATTTTCTCCCTAATTTTACCAACATTAAGGCTACTGATGATTGTAAAATGCCTTATTTTTACTATTATAGCTTTTATGTTTATTGTCAATATATATTACCTCATGATATGATAAATATTGGTTTAATTGCGTTGTTATATATACATATATATATATTACTCCTTGTTTTTAGGAATTTGTTTTCTCTTGCTCTTCTAAAAGCTCAACTACTGAGAAGCGATTTCTCTTTATTTTCTTTCTTATTAAGATGTCAACCCTACAAAAGACGAAAGGAAAGGTCTTGTGCCTGACGGGGTTGAACCTAAGAAACCCATTTGATTTCCTAGCTTCCTCTACCTTAGAATTCACTGTGATAATTATTTCTTTCTAATTTTCCAGGGCGATTCCAATTTGATCAGTGTCATCTCGTGAGTTCTGAGCTGCAGAGAACTTACTTGCAGCAGAAGAAAGCGCTGCGAGTCCTGCGCCATCCTTACAGTGGCTATGTCTGAGTCCATCGTTGCAGCCCGCATGCCAACCCATCTCATTGAGGCTCTTCTTCCTTTGCCCAGATCCTCTACTTGAGCAAGCATGTTGCCCTTTTCCACGTATAAGTCTTTCTCGATACCTTGCCCGAAGTACACGAGGCAAAATCTCACTATCCTCACTTCGTAAGAGCATTCAAGATAGAGGTGTTGGTTCTTCTTGCATTGCATGGTACTTTCAATACTCTTCACTAGGTCATCATTCCAATGTTATCAATTCTTCTTTATTAGTCCCTATCCATGAACCAGCTTCCACATTCAAGAGGCAATTAAATACCATGGTTTCCATCTTGGTTCTCTCTAACTGACCCCTTGTGCAGTAGATTTTCTTGACTGCAGCATCTACGACTATTGATTGTAGGTACAAGTAAAATGAAATCCATAACCACGCCAATCATTTACTTATCATAGCTCTGTAGATTGGTTCAGTTGTGAGGGTTTTGCTTTTCAATCATTTATTTGTTTATCATTGTCTGTATATTGGTTCAGTCTTGAGGATTTGTTTTGCTTTCTAGCTGCCAGTCACACTGTATTCTTGAATTTGATAAGCAAGTGCCCACGTGTTCCTGACTTCCAGCAAGCACAACTGTGTCCTCACCTGCAGATCACGGGTACTTCGTGGCCCTACTCTCACCCAGAGACTTTGCTCTTTTTCACAGAATTCAGTTTCTTGGATTATTTGCTTAGCATACAGATTGAGCAAGTATGGTGAAAACATGCAACTCTGAAACACAAATTCTTGATGTTAAAATATGCAATATTTCCCTTTTCTATTCTTTTTTTAATTCTTTAAAAAAATTTTTCTTGACTGTCCCCTCTCCTATTCTAATGACTGCTTCTCAGTCCATTTGCAGTTTCCCTGTGAGCATAATTAAATATTCTAGAATCTTTACTCCTTACAATATTATCCTGAGTTTGTATCGATTCATCTAGTCCAACAAGTTTGCATAGTAAGGAAAACACAAACTTATTTCTGGTATTATCTGCTTTCAACCAATATTCATCACTCTTCAACAATAATATCCTTCCCCCTCCCCCACCCCAAGTCCTATTTAAGTCTGAATTTAATTTTAGGCAGTTTCCTGTCAACACATTGCTATAAAATCATTCTTGAATTAACATCAACAGATGTTAATAATATTATTACATAATTTTCTGTTCTGTTGGTTCACCTTTCCTTGGAATAAGTACACATATGAATCTTTTCTATTTCATTTTTGATGACTTTACATTTTTCTAGTTGCATCCCAGGCAGTTTGAGGGGCTCATCTTTGGCCACTTCATTAGACAATGTTCTACTCCCGTTCCTTTGCTCCTATCATGGTTAATCCCTTAGAGATGCACAGAGTCTTTTTTCTACCTCCCCTTCACCGCCCCCCCCCCCACTGACTCTGTTCTACTGGCATGTGTTCACTGTGGGCAACCATGCTCATATTTGAAATACTGATGCCATAGTTTCCAGCATCACAGCAATACGTAAACCAGAACAGTATGACCAGCTGTCAGATGATTTGGCTGAAATGTATCTATTGAAAGGAGGGATCTGCTGGCTTGCACTTTTGCATTTCCCACACTTCCTGGTTTGTTTTCTTACAAAGAGAAGTCACTCAACAATCTTGTTCACTGACTGTATTTGATTCTCTTCCCCTTGAAATATTTCTCTCCCCTTGATCTTGTTCTCTTTATGGCCTATTGTACACACACACACAAACTGTGGTAGCCCGTGTTGACTAGAGAAACAAATTCATGGCACTCACATGTGTGCAAGAGAGAATTTTATGTCTGAGAGAATTTGTATATTAAGAAAACATCCCAGCCCATGCAGACCTTAAATCTGTGTTTACCCCTTGTGTTGGTACTAGTCTAAATTCCTCTTTAGACTCACACAGCCATGCAATGACATTGGATGCAGGAAGATCAAAGGCTGGTGAGTGGAACATCTAGGGGATCCAGTTGTGGTGGAACATCTTAGCGCTGGTGTGAGTCTCCACGTGGCTCCTCCAGTTCCAGGGTCCTGGTCTGTCAATATAGCTCCATTTGGATTGCCAAAAAGGAATGTCTCCAAGGGATTGAGTGTATCTGGCCTTCAGTGGGCTATTGATCTCCATTGTGCCTCCAAACAAGGCCATCAGACTACAATCTAATTGACAGGCTAGTCTTCACCCATTCAAAATTTGGCAGGAGAATATGTAACTACCACACATGTCATGCACCATTCATACATGCATACAAATTTATAATAGCTATTCACTAAGCAATCCACTGGATACTATAACTGTTGTATGATTTAGCAAGTTCCAAGGGAAGCCAAAACTAAATTTATTGCTTTGCAGTCAAGCTATTTCAGATTTCAGTTGTTTCAATCACCATATCACATCAACCTGTGGAAACTCTTTGCTAAGTCATCTGCCAGCAATGGTCAATTTCATAATTCATACTGACAACAAAGGTTGAAATGCCCATAATCAAAGACTACTAAATATAAATATATACATTACAATTCACCTCTGTGTATCCAAATGCAGTTGATGCTGAGAGAGCTAGCTGAAAATTTGAAACAAAGCAAGTGCAAAGAATGACACTGTGTTATTTCTATTCTAGTATCTGCAACCATTCTCATTAAGTTGGGTTTTTTCCCTCTTGCATGGGGAGTTGCATTATTTTATTGGTAAGAACTATGTAATACAATAATACCTCTATTATTTGAAATGACTGCATTTGGCACGACTGAAACATTTTTTAAATCACTTATATATAAAGTATTTTCTTATCATGGCTAGCATATAGTGTGACTATACTTAAGTGCATCTTTGACCACTTTACTATAATCATTGTGGAGCAGATCAAACAAGCCAATCCAATTAAGCCTTGACATTTTCGATTACAGTCGCAAAGCGAAGTGGACATGTGAATACTGTCATTGGCAGTGATTGCAAACATTTAGATAGAATTCATTTTTAAATATAAACACTAAAAAAGGGAAGAGAATAATAGTTAACTCAAAACCCAGAAAGACGAAGTGAAAGAATCTAGAAGTATATTCTTTGGGGGCTGAAAAGATTACTGTGGTGTGCCAAATTTTTAAGGAGAAAGAGGACATTTACCATATCCTCAAATTATCTCTTCAAACTATTTCATAATTACCATGGGTTTTGGGGAAGAATATGTCCATGGATTCTTTGATACTGTTTCTTTCTGAAAAATTAAGTTAGCTAACTTTCTCTAGTCCTGACTAAATGCTAACAAGTGTTGAAAAGAACATTGTTGATATTTTAGTTGGGGGTAACTTGCAGTATCATTTTAACCAGGCTACCGAGTTTAACAGCATGCATCCTTTGAGTATTTCAACTCTATAGTGTTCTTCACTAAAATTCATAATCTTAAGGTAATCTTGAAAAAATATCATTGCTATTGCTATTCTTAGATACCTTTGAGTCTTTTCCAACCCATTTAGAGCCCGTGTATAACGGAATCGTCCTGTGACATTGCCACAGTGTTTCCTATTTTGAGCCTATTGCTACAACCACTGTGTCAATCCATCTCAGCATGTATCAGCTTTACAATGAAGATGCTGATGGAATTTTTCAGTCTTTAGAAAAAATTTAAATCCCTACATATATTCTAGCATCCAAAATTTAACTCAAAAATCATCTTGCTACAAATTCTGCTTTCTGATAATTGAATTCTTTTTTAAAAAATAAAAAGACTACCAAAATATATCTTAACAGAGTTTTATGTGTTTTTTGTATATTAATTTGTTTACTTGTTTGTTTTTAGTGGCATCACTGCCCTGGTGGGAGTAGGAAACCCAGCCTTGCTCCTGGAGAACTGCTACTGGATTTGAACCACCAACCCAGTGGGCCACAGTCCTGCACACAACCACTATGCCACCGGGGCTCAGCCTTTTTTTATATTCTTAATATTATTATTGTGTACTTGGTAGATATTTATTTAATAGGTCATCACTTCCCTAATCTAGCTAGCAGAACAACCATTGTCATGAAAGGAGAGAATACTGAATGCCTCACACAGATAATTTAATGGTCTAGCTCAGAAATTATATAAAATTACCTCTATCAGCAATTGGAAAGTCAGATATAATCACATGGTCCCAATCAACATAAAAAATCATCATACAGATAATTCAGATAAGAACAGCCCAAATGAAAGCATTTTCTCCCACCAAATTCTTTCTCCTATTCTTTAACAGTATTTTACTTTTCAATAAATGTCATCACAATTCATCTAATTGCCAGCGCACATACCTCGTTGGAATTCTTTATGCCTTTCTTCTCATTTCCTTTGTGAGAGTTCTATCTACTCCAGCTGACATGTGTCTCCAAAATATGTTTGTCCTTCTGTCAATACTGTACACACCATTGTCCAATTACTCACTCTAGACATAATCATTGTCATAAATTCAAATCCTTCTTGTACTTCTACTCATACATTTCTCTCTTACATTTTTCTCAATTTAGTCACACTAAACTTCTGAAAACAAAAATTCATCATATCAATCCTTTTTAAAATGGCCAGTCACTCTGATAATAAAGCTAAACCCTATCATCACAACCCCTCTTGGAAGCATCACAACACACACTCTTCCATGTGTTCTTTGCACTCGTGCTCTGGGGTCCTCTGCTTGCTCTGTACTATTTTCCTGCAATGTCACATCGATCTCCGCAATGAAATCAGCCACGTCCTGCCAGAAGAATGAACAAAACCATTTTAGAAGGAGTACAGTGTTCCTATGAAGCAACAAAGGTGAACTTTTGGCTTGCTTCCTCAGGATGTGTAATGAGGGGGGATAAAACTAGAAGACACTGCTTGATAAAATAGAGGGTCAACAAAACTGAATAAATGGGCACAATGGCCGGGAAGCACTGTAATGAGCATGATGATGGCATGAGACCAGGTGATATCTTGTTCTTTTCTAGGTAATGTTACCATGACTCAAAGGCAACAGCAAACAACTCCTCCCTCCTCATTTTATCTCATGGTGGAAACTATTTTGCAAGGAAAGCTTTTGGCAACTGCTCCCACCCACATTTAGGTGGAAGGACATACCGTTCTGTGTTTCACCAAAGCAGGAAGATATCCAAATGGCAAGGACATATTCGATGGCATTCTCTCTCTCTCTCTCTCTCTCTCTCTCTCTCTCACACACACACACACACACACACACACAATCTGTTCCTAAGCCATGACTATACCAGGGACTGAAAAATCTCAAAATTAATGAACACATATTTTTCATGAAGAATAACCCTCTTCAACTTTGCCTAGTCACTTCTAAAACATCTCTAAAACCTCAACTAGGTTTCTTCTTGCTCGGGGGCCTACCAGCCTGTGTGCACTTGCTACCCATTGAAGGCCAAACCCTGCTGAGGGCTGTATAAATATCCACTGCTATGTATAATGACAGCCTTCAACAATGTCTAAGAGCAGAACGGAGCCCAGAGCTCTTTGAAGGCAAGAGAGTGGCAGAGAAAGTGTCAACTGTCATTAGAAATTACAATTCTCAGCACCCACTCACTTTTTTTAATGCTCTTCCTAATTCTTTGATATCAAGGAAAACAATAAGAGACAAGTGAAAATCACAGGGCAGAAAAATAAAGGATAAAAGAAATCAGGTGGTTGCTTGTTCATCAGCCGTACCACCTATACTTTTCCACAGAATGAGTCTTGCCATAGAGATATAATGAATATATCCTTCTCAATATCGTCTCCTGGGAAACCTACTCTGCATATAAACAAAGAATGTCAGTGAGGTAACTGATTCGTTTTCTATTTTAATAGGCTTGGCAGTAGAATTAGAATGCAAAGGCAACACATGGTACATTCTCACGTTCTCTCCTCTCTGAAAAGCTCCCCTCTTGCGTGTACGATGGTTTGTTTCGCCTGTGCAAAGTATAAAATTTCTACTTCACAAAGCTAATCAGTGTTTAATATCCTATATATTTGAGCAGAGAGAGTTTACACCAGTGTTGCCAATAACCATGTCAGCCACTGAGACAGTCCGTCTTTCGATTTTGTCCTGGCTATTGGGTTGATTCAGTCCACTTTCCCTTATGTCTCGGGCTTACACTTTGGGTTGCCTCCCCCACACACAAGGCCAGCAGTTTCTGTCCTCCAGGAGCACTGTGAACAGGGATGGAAACGTTGGCAGGCAGGGAGTCTGCTTGTTTTCTACATCAACCCATTAGCTGTTTCCCAACTTGTGGCCCTGGTTAAGATTGCATGATGAGGCTATGATTCTCAGTAGTTTGGCAGTTAGGTAATGATGGAATTTAGTAAGGTGACTTTTAATAGCTATATAACAATGTACTCATCCCACATTTTGTGGTCTGCAGAAGTCACCCTCCATTTTCACATAAACTGGTCATTGGAACTTAGTTATGTTGACGTGAAAGAGGTGGATATCTCACTTTGGCGGGGGGGGGGGCTTGTATTGCTTCACTATCTTTTGATTTGAGTCCTGGAAATGCCTTCTATTAAAATTAAAGACGTATTAAAAGCATTCATAATTTATCCAGTGTAGTAGGAAATTCTGTGATGGCACAAAGGTAAAAAGACTTGACTTCTAATCAGAAGTTTAGGCATTTAGATCCCCCCAGAGCTCCACCCACATAGATTCAGATTCAGATGCCCCCACTTCAAAAGAAAGACCTCTTGATTTTATTCTGACAAATCAGTCATTGAAACCCTATGAAGCACAGCCCTCCTCCGACATATAGGGTCCCCAGGTGACAGGATTTCTATGGCCTAGAACTCTGAAATGCGTTAAGATAAAGTGCTCACTTGGATCCAACAACCACAGCTCTTTACTAAGATAATATTTCTAGTCACTTTTGGCTTTTTTGCTTAATTCAAATTAGCTCCTACCTTTTGCTTGATCTAAGGTTCTTTGTCCAATTTTGTGGATGCTGTTCACCTTAAGCTTCCCAAAAGCTACCCTGAACTTTGTTATTTAGTAGAGTTTCTTACTTGAAATTTTTGCTTATTTTTTATTGTGACTCCCCTACTGCCACTATATTCCCTATCTGCATTGCCTAATTATGATTGGCAATGAATCTAACTTCAGGAGATTAAATCTAGGAAAATCAAGTGACGTCCAAGTCTAGGAAAGCAGAGATATCCTGACATAACATTCTTTGAGCTGTGTGTTGTGCTACTAAAATAGTTATAGGAGTCATAACTTACTGGAAAAGAAGGGTGGGAAGATTATTGGTGAGTACATCTTGAGGAATGCCAGTTGAAGAGAGGAAGAACTCTGCAGGGCTATTAAAAAAAAGAAACAAAGAAATCTATGTTCCTTTCCTCCCTCACCATTCTATGATTGTGGATGATGTCCTTTGATCCATTTTCATTTATTTAATTTTTATTTATATTAATTTCTTTTAGAGAACGTGACTAAGGGGGTCTGAGGACCTTCACTTGGTCATGTAAACCAAGGACCTCCCAAATAGGAAGGGTGGCTTCATTGCTTTTATTTCAAAAGGGTGATGCCATCAATGGGCACACCCAAATGAAAGACCTTCCTCTCTACTCAAATAAACTGCCAACACACGAAACTGTGGCACCATAACCTCTGTGCCAGTTTCCTGCAGGAACCATTGCATTCATCCCAGTTGGGGGGGGGGGTTGGGTGGTGGTATTTACATTTGATTAAATATTCTATTTAAATTCTGTGTCCACAGTTTCTATAATATTTGCACAAAACTCAGGTTCTTCACTCGAGTCACTGTGATGGATATCTCAGGTATAATATGTATGAACAAATGGGATATTTATAAGATTCTCATCTGAGCTCTCTCCACCTGCATCCAGAGGGATAGAGGTTACACTGGCAATTTCATGTAGAGATTCCCAAAGGAAGGGAACACTAAGGGCATTTAGATATCTCTGCTACTCATGTTCCTTTCCCTGCCCTCGTCCTAGGCCTCATTGAAAGTAAGAAATGGCTTTTTATAATCCCCAGAAAGGGTCGTCTTGATATTGAAGAGCAATCAACATAGAGAACTTGGAAAAGAGAGTGTTGTGCCCCACACGCATGAACTAAAATCTACGTTTAGAATCATTGTCCCTATGAAACTGCTTGTGATTTCAATGGCCTAAAAATAAACCCTTTCTTTTGACTATGACTCATTTGGAGCCAATGTTCTAAAGACATATGAATGTGAATAACATTGAATAATTTAATGGGTCTGTGCAAAGGAAAGAGAACAGCTCAAGTCCTTGCAAGTGGAGGAGAGGAGAGCTGAACACTAGCAGCTTAATCTGCACCAGGAAACTGCCCTCCTCAAACACACACAGGAAGAACCAAACGATTAGTCAGTGGCTGCTTTTTATACAGAGCAAACAAACACAATTACCTGGAGAGGAATATTCAAGCACGGCATAAAAAGTTATCAGAGGGCCTGCAGGGTTTCCCCTGGAGCTTCCAAGCACAGATTCAGTAGGCAGTAATTCCCACTGTCTTCGAGAATGTGAAAGGACCAAGGTGCTGATTAGGCCCTGCATCAAACTCTCCCAGAAAAGTAAAGCCTTTAATTTCTTTAATGGGCACAGGCGTGGCACTGGTTTCCTCTCTTTCACCTGCAACACTTCCTTGGCCATTGTAAGACCCAATGTGAGGGTGTGTGTTTGTGTGTTGACGCGTTTTCCTGGTAAAGACAGGAGGTTGAAGACTGTTCTTCTGTGGTCTCTAGCAAGACTCGTGATTAAATTAGTCCACAAATATGTCCACGTGTGTCGATTAGGAAGGCGTATTTTATATTAGGTGGTGGGGAAGGCTACATTCCTACCTTTCTTTTCACTATCATTCATACCTAAACACTCAGACCCTGCTCATTTATATGTTCCATGCTGGTGAGGTGGAAAGCAAAACAGGGAGAAGGAAGAGGGTGGTGGCCTTTGTGGTGAGCTGGCCAATGTTGCAACCTGAGCAGTGTCTCTCTGAAAGAAGGCCCAGGACTACGGCTGTGCACTGTCACTCCATGCCTCACATGATACAACTGAAGAGCTCAAAATTGAAGAAACCAATCATTTTAATGACTGAATATATATATATGAGAATTGAAAACAAAAAACTATAATTAAAAATTACATCAAGTGGGACAAATCTTGATTAGCTATAAGAGTGCTCAGTACAATTCAAGAGCATATCAGTAAGTAAACAAACAATTCACAGGGAAGATAAAAATAAAGAATAAAAAAAAGAAAGCAAGACAATCTCACATCGATTAAGTGCCATTTACATATTTCTTGTTAGAGTTGCCATCAAATGAGCTAATATGTCGATAGATGTAAAAGAACAATGTGATATTTATCTATACTTAGCATAGAAATAAAAATTATATTGATTATGGGATATAACTACTAGATTTTTCCTACAAGTCTTAGTCCAACCATCTTATAATTATTTATAAATTAGCAAACCTTTTTGTTTTCCTGAGTATGTATCATACCTATCATTTTCATAGACAATGAGACTTGTTCTTTGTTTTTCTCTGTTATGTGCACACACACACATATGCTCACATACATATATACATACACATGCAGAGGCAAATTTAGCTAGGAAGCTGTATATCATATGTATCTTCAGAACTAGCTCTGCCTTTCTTCCTTCATACAGAACATGGTCCAGTTACCTTCATTGACACAGAGCATTACTAAGAACTCAGCTCAGGGAAAATAATAGATTGAAAACATATATTAAGCCAGCCCTCTGGAGTTTTCATGGTCTACTTCTTTGCTGGAAGCAAAGATGGATAAAAGTATTTACCTCTTAAATGTTTACCTAATACTGTATGAAGCAGTGACCTTAAGTGGTCTTTACAGCTCATAGACCACACACACAAAATTATGAATGAGCAATTTTTATTCCCCTGAAACTAATGGATCTGGCACACTCTTCTCTTCTTCCCGAGGCTTGCAAGCAAAATATGCTCTGGTGAAATTACTATCGTTCATCGATGGCAGTGACCAGGTTTCGAAATTCAGGCCGAAGTGGGAGAGATGTGGAGGAATAAATAGGAAAGAAAGACTGTCATGGTTTTATTAGCGAAGGATGATTCAGCTGACTTGGGACTGTAAGCTTGACCTTGAGTAATCAATCAACTAGCAGACATTCAACCAGAACCTTCTCTGTGTCAGGGGTCTAAACTCAAACTCCTTCAAGTGCCAGGCAGGTAAAGCCAATGAGCCAACAGGGATCTGTGCTGAATTATTAATATGTATCTCATCTATTGATAGCAGCTACTCATCACCACTTTTAACCTCACAGATCAGAAGACAAAATCCAGTGATCTCAAAATTTCTCACATTTTGAGAGAAGTTAGAAACCAAGTCTGAGATTTTCATTTTAATAATCATCGGCAACAGATTTAAGCTGCTTTTGATAACCTAAGTCAAAATTCACTGCTATCAATTTTGAGTCTATATATAGTTGTCTGATGTTGTGAAGGTTAGCTCTTGGATTCCCATTCCAAAATTTTGGTACAAGATTGTGCTAGAAATTGGAGAGAGATGTGTTGGAGTATATAATTTAGTCCTTGGTCTCAGAAACCTTTCACCGGAGAAAAAAAAAGTGGAGTGTGCATAGACAGAGATTATGAATAATACAGGTAATCCTGCACTCCTTTGCTCCCTCCTTCCTATGTTCCTGTGTTAAAAACAAACAAACAAACCTTGTTTTTACATAGGCTGAGTCCATTCTAATTTCAAGTTACCCTATGTACAAAGAATAAAGCACTGCTGGTCTTCTATTATCCTCAAAATTATAGTTTTGTTTGATGCTATTGTAGCCACTACCTCAGTTCATCCTGTTGAATGTTTTCTTCTTTTTTGCCTGTTTACTTTTGCAGGAGAGGTTCTTCCAAGGAGAACTTCTCACACAGGGTGATACAACCACCAGTGTGGCAATGGAATAATTTGGGGGGAGCTGCAAAAGCAGATGCCTTCCCTTTATCCTGAGGGTGGACTACACCACAATATTTTTTAATTCTTGGAGAAAGATGAGCAATTTTTCCTCCTAAAGACAGGTGATAGGACAAATAAGTTGGGAATCTGTTTCAGATAACATGTCAATCATAAGTGAGATAAAATCTTCCCATCCCTACTTCTTAGGAGCCTTCAGGCTGGAATTCTTCCAAGACAAGCCTGTCCTTCTGTAAATCCACGGAATACTCACGAGTCTTTGTTGACATTTTAATTCAAAGGGATACTTTTTCTGCCTTTTTTATTTTCCAGCTTCCACGTGCACAGGTGGTAATTGAAAACACCAGGGCTCGGTCATGTACACCTTAGTCTTCGTAGCGAAATATTTGCTTTTTGCCACTTTACAGAGGTTCTTTGCATCAGATTTGCCTGATACAATAGGTTGTTGGTTTGTTGATAGCAGCTTCCGTGGATGTTGACTGGTGACCCAAGTATAAAGCATGTTTCTCCTGTTTCGCCCTGTCTGTGAGTTGATTCTGTCTCACATCATTCTGTAGGACAGAGGGGAGCTGTCCCTTTGGTTTCCTGTGGAGATCCAGCTTGAAGGGAAGAGAAAGTTTGTCTTTTTCTGGGGGAGTAATTGCTGGTTTGGAGCTGCTGACTTAGCAGTGAATGGTTCAATGTGAAACTCATTGTGCCCCCGAATTCCAGTATAACAAGTGAAAATGAGTGTTTCTGGTTTTTTTTCCTCCTTTACTCATTATGTTGCTTATTAGTTTACTGCTAGTGATTTTAGTTTTCTTTATTTTGAGTTAAATGCATACTGGAAGATGTAGTCATTGATTTTCAATCCTAGGCACTTCAAGACCTCTTGACTTTTGGCTTCTGTTAAACAGTAATTGACCCCCACCCCTCCCTTCTTACTTTCTTACCGTTGTTTCTCCCAGTATTCCCGGCATTGGCCACTCACTCCTCTAGAGGGTTCATTTCAATGGCCTTTGTTTCCACACCTGATGCTTTTGCTCACAGATGCAAATCCAGGGCTCAAAATTTCGCTTTAAGGTTTTTCTGTTATCAAATTGGCAGCCCAGCACTGAGTTATTTTCTGCAGACTTCCCTGTTATGGTGATTGGTGTCATCATTCAGTTTCCTAAGTCAGAAACATCAGCCACCTCAGGACACAGTGTTCTCTTCTGAGTCACCAGGTTCTGCCCGCCATTCTTAGGACTCCTCATACCTACCTGTGCAACTGAGGGTGCTTCAAGCCCTCAGAACTGCTCCTGTTCTTGTTTATAGCCCCGCACCTCCCTGGTGATTTCCCATTCCAGAGTCAGCAAGACATTTCTGAAAGTTACATTTTTATGATCAATTTTTCCAGTTCCTTCCCTTTGAACTCAAAGTTAAAATTCATCATTGAAAGCCTAACTCTCCCTGGGCAACCTCCCAAATCAGTGAAGGCAATGCTCCAGCCATGTAGAATTCCATTTTCCTGTCTGGTGTATTTTTCCTTTTAGTCTCTATAGTTTTACAAGTGGTGATCTTTACCTTCTCTACCCTAAGGTAAAGTGACCAGAAGTCCCGCTTTGGCAGGACAATCCCGATTTTAAACAATTTTTCCCACTTCCTGTGGAGTTTTTTTAAAGTCCTGAATTTTGGAAAGAATGCATGACAAGCTAGGGAATGGCAGGTGAATGGGAAGGGAATATACTACCCCCTCCTCCTCCGGTCAATGGTGTTCTGTTTTTCCAATGTTAAAATCTGGTCACTTTACCCTAAGCCTCTGGTCAACTGTTATGAAGCTTGGAGACTGAGGTGTGCATTGCACATGCACAGAGGTTCAGTCTTCTGGCCAGGAGGGGGAAGTTCATCTGGTGGGCACTGCACCTGGATTGGCCCACTTGAGCCAGGTGAATTCAAAACAGCCAATGAGCTCAACCAGGGTCTTCAACCACACCTCCCTGCCAAAGAATTGAAAAGGCAGGAGCTGGGAATATTCCCGAGAAGCTTCCAGACAGGCAAATGGGGATGCAGGGTCCTTTGGGTGCCTGTGTAAACCTGAAATTTCCATCTTTCATAAAACTCACTTGGATCACAAATCAGGCTTTGGCGTCAATTCTTTCTTTTGTGGAGTCAAGGACCGAGGATTATCTCCCGTCCCCAGTCACACACACACACCCTCCACTGCCCGGAGCTCTGACACAACCTTGCTTCCCAACTGGACCTAATCTGAGTTGACCAGGAAGAACTCCCTCACAGTGTTTCCTAGGGTGAGCCTTTTAAAGGTGCCGGGGTGGAGCCCTGGTTATGCATTGGGGTGGCTACCTGTAAGGTCGAGACCACCAGACTCTTTAGAGGAGTAGAAAGTCCAATCTTTTTTGTTTGTTTGTTTTTTGGGCATCACTGCCCTGTGGTGGTGGGAGTAGGAGGCCCAGCCTTTGCTCCTGTGGAACCCCTGCTGGAATTGAACCTCCATCCCAGTGGGCCGCAGTCCCACGCACAACAACTACGCCACCAGGACTCAGCGAAACTCCAATTTTTCTACTCCTGTAAGTGCTATGGAAACCCCTCAGGGCAGTTCTCCCCATGGTGAGTTAGGTCCAATTTGATGGCTGGGAGGGATGAATCCTTTAAGGGAGCAAATCTTCAGGTCCATTCTCCTTTGAATCATTTGCTGAGGTTTAAACATCTCAACTTTCAGTGAGCAGCTGAATACCTCCGCCTTGCACTTTCAGGCTTTCTTTTCTCCAAATAAATACATAGCAATGAACTCAGGGCTGTGAAATTGATTCCGACTCACAAGGACTCTGTAGACTTTCTAGTCTATTCTGTGAGTGCAATTTCTCTCTCTGGTTGCTAAGGCGGTCTATTTTACTAAAGCAGACTGTCTTACCTTCTCTCTATGGAGCCCCTGGTGGTTTCTAAAATGGACCTTCTGGTTAGGAACCCAATACTTAAGCTAGCAGGGTTTTACCACCACACAGCGCTTCTTAAAGTCACCACGAGAGTCTGAAACGCCTCTCCGTGCTCCTGTGGTGTTCCTTCCCCACTGGAAGGCACTTGGTAATCATTTCAATATTATCTTGAAAAATGTTCTTTTATTTCTCTGAGCTACGTTAACTGTGTGTTGTGATTCCGGCTTTGAAACTCCCAATTTTTATCATGTTTAGAGAGTCATGATCAGCAGGAAGATCCCACAGTTGTGAGGACAGGGACAGCCATTGGGATCTGACGTGCCAGACTGAGCCAGATCACTAAAACCAATGGCAAATCAGTGTACATCGGTGTCCAGAGGCTACCCAAGATAATGTTGGACAAACAATTTGGGAAGATCTTCTTGTCTGGATGGATGATTTTTCTGCATCTTTAGAGGCAGTGAATTCCCTGAGCTCCATAATAAAAATGAAAAACTTTCCCATTGTGAGAAAGCAGAAAGCACACATGAGATGATACAATCTTTAAGTTACCATAAAATGCCGCCTTCTCCAAGGACTGCTCTGAAGCCTTGCAGACAATTCATTCTCTCCTCAAGTTTACAGTCAGAAGCATCTGAGCACGGAGCATTTTATCTTAGTCAATCCTATATTGTTCTGGATATATGACAAATATCCTTGACTGGAAGTGGTCTTCCCATGTTGCTCGCGTGTTGGTTATCTTGAATACTTCCATTGAACTTTTATGACCATTTTTAAATCCATCTTCTATCTGTACCTTTCTCTGATAAGCCTCTTACTCCAACTTGTTCCAAGTACTCCTCTACTCTGAATATTCCATTACACTAGTGTGTAGAGTGCAGTTATGCCTGTATCCCTATCCTCCCCCTGACCTTGAGCTCCTAGAGGCAGGGATTTCTGACTCATGCACATGTGGGTAGCCAGACCGCACCTGGTATAAAGATAGCACTTCAACAGTATTTATCAAGTGTGTATGAATGATGAATCACATTCAGGAACTGGAAACTTAAGAGTATGAATTCATTGACATATTGTGGGTAGAAGTGGTACTCAATAAAAAAATTAAGATATAATTCATGTAGCAAAAATTATACAAAAAATTACAAGCCAATGGCTTTTAATGTAACAGATGATTCTATAATTTTTGAATACATCCCATTCATTTGTTCCTCACTCCCTCCTCTACATCTACCTGCCTGTCCCCAAACAACAAAAAGTCAGTCATCGTCTAATGTCTCAGCCCTTTGTGCCTCATAGCCATTCACCTACTGTTTGTCTCAATGAGTTTGCCTGTTCTGGACATTTCATAGAAATGACCCCATAGAATCAGTGAACTTTGATGTGCTAGTCGGGGTTGCCTAGAGAAACAAATTCAGAGATATACATATATGTGTAAGAGGGCACTTTACTTGAAAGAGCAATTGTGTAGTAAGGAAACAGCTCATCCCAGTCCGGATCAAGTCCATGAGTCTAATCTTCACTTATACGTCCAATAGCACTCCATAAATTCCTTTTCAGACTCCTACAACACATGCAATGATGCCAAACGCAGAAAGATCACAGGTCGGTGGGTGGGAAGTCTTATGAATCCAGAGGATTATGTAACTTTTGACCTTGGTTTATTTCACTTGGAGTAATTTCTTTTTCCATCTCCTATGTTATCCAGGCCTTCATGTTAAGGTACATTTTCAAGGTGAAGCTCAATCATCCTTGGAATCAAGACACTCCTCATTTCATGTGTGTGCTTTTGTATGGATGTTTGAGATGCCATTTCCTTCTTTTTTGCCATAACCACGGTAGACCTGGAGATGGTTCTGAGTTGTGCTGCTAGGCACACGGCCCACAGTTTGGAACCACGAGGTGCCCCTTGGGAGGCAGCTGAGCTTTTCCGCTCCATGAGCAAGTATAGTCTCAGAAAACGCCAGAGGCAGGTCACCCATCTCATGTAAATCTCCATGAATTGGAGTCCACTCATTGGCAGTGTGTTTGCTTTGACGCTTCCATGAGCAGCACAGAGAACTCAGTTATTTAAAAAAAGTCTTTCATCATCATGCTATCACTACCTGAAACCATGTTTGAATATAGCTGTCCACATTCTCTCTCTCTCTCTCTCTCTCTCTCTCTCTCTCTCTCTCCATCCCTATTTATATATATAAAATCTTTATGGAGCAAAATCTTTAAACACGGGGCCCCTTGGTTACCTGACTTCAGCCTTCAACAGAGCTTGCTGACCTGGTATTTTGCAGCTCTTCCAGAAATGTTGACCCCTTCCCATCTGCTTAGGTGAATCTTTATGAACCAACAGCAAAGTCAGTCCTCCATGCAGTGAGATTCTTTGGACAACAGCTGATTGCCTGAGGCCTGTGCCACCTTTGGATGTGGTTGGAAAGTGTTAGGATAATCATAAACACTAGCTTCTTATAAACTCCATTTGTTGAAGGAGTTGGGGGTTGTTTTATTCTCAATCTTACAAATACAGTTATGAAATGTCCAAGTCTGCTCTCCATGTAATAATCATTTCAAGCCCATGGCTGATTTTTTCTAATGATTTCAGAGTTGAGTTTGGGATAAAATATTCATATTCATGTAGAGAGTAACCAGTAGAGATGATAAAATCAAAACACAGAGGCAGAAAAGCATTTTCCAACAGACCTACAGCTTGATAGGCTCCTACTTATTCCATGGCACCTCATAATAAGGCACACCTGACTTAGGTCACATACTTTCTTTCCTCCTCTGGATACTGTCTCTTTGGCTCCATCAGAAAGGAAAACTGCGTTTGGTTATCATTGGCCTCCATACACATTGCAGTCGATTGCCTCATTTGGTTACCAACTCAGCCAGAGGTCTTCTCTTTCAGTTTCCATGGATATTTCCTCTGCTAGTGACACTTGCACTTGGTGCTCATTCTAGAATGGACTTTGGCACATAATTGTCCATCTGGAAGTATATGCTGATTTAAAAACACAAAGCCTTAAGGAATAAGATTTTCCCCTACTTTTATTAATCACATCTTTCTGACTTTTATTTGGATTTCTTTCATGGGAAGACCAAACGTGAGAAATTTGTAATCAAGGACACTTTATTTTTGATTTTGTGATGTTTACCCTCCATTTTCTTTAGCTTGTTGTCTTTTTCCTCACTTTAAAGAAAAGACGTTCCCTACAATTGAGGGACAAAATAGTAAACAAAGCGTTAAAAAGATTTCCTATGCCCTATTTTAATTATTTCTGCCACAATTTGCTATTATTGTTGTCATTACTAATACAGTAATTGTTATTTTGAAGAGTCAACTACCCAGAAATAAATGTGCCCCCCACCACTGCCACCTCCCACGCTCACACAATATGAAGACTGATCCTGCAGAATGCACTTTTAGAGCTTTCCAGAACCACTCAAAACAGATCAGCTAGTTTTCACTAGACCTACTTTGGCATAGGTCATGCTCTGTTCTAATCAAAAGTTGTTGCTTACTGTGGGGAGCTTGGCAGCTTTTGACAAATAGTTTATCCATACCCGCTAATGGAGATGTGCCAGGCAGAAGGCTAAGGGTAAAGTCACATACAAGTCACCTATTTTACCCAGCAGCCACTCTATTTGAGGGCTGTGACAAGAATCTGTTAATGGAAGAAAATTTACAGGGTGCGTTTAAAAGCTTTTTCTTTTTTTCTTCCCGTTGCCTATTCCTGCTCTTCTTTGATCCTCTTTGCTACTCATGTTTCCACATATTTCTTTCCTCCTTTGACCTATGGAAATGGGAGTGAATACTTATAAGAAGGCGCTTCAACCCGCCAGGTGTTCATTTTCAGAAAATTAGTTAAGGGGTACACGACTGGTGAACATTTGTACGAAGAATTCTTGACTAGAGAGCAGAGAATAAAGTCTTTCATCCCTCGATACCATAGTCCCAGGAATGGTGGGAAATGCCCTGCACGATGATATGACCAAATTAGTGACTTCTTTACTTCTGTAGCTATTTCGTTAGAAAGTAAAAAGACTTTTGATATCATTGTCCATTTCTGACTGCCTCTGTACTCTCTACTTCTAACATGAAATCTCGGTATCTTTCTCTTACTCATAGAAGTCCCCCATGGCCTTTGAAATAAATCTCCTCATTGCAGTGGACAATGTAGATAGACTACTTTAATCTGCTACCTCTGACTTCACCTAGAGTAGTTTCAAATATGTACAATACCTAATGTGGAAATAGAAATTAAGACAATAATCATTGACATTGATATACATATTTGACATGTGCATATTTATTATTCACAAGTTTACAGAGCCATTATTTTGATTGCATAAAAAATCAAAAGATAATAGAGGATGGGTTTTTTTTTTCACTGCAAGTCAGCTAGAGTCAATATAATGCCCAATGAAAATGATTGGTCCTCTCCATAATGTCAATTATAATTTCAACCTGCCCCCTCATTGATTAATAATGATAGCTACTCAAAAAAAAAAAGTCCCTGCACTACTGGAAACATTTGACTGAGTGCTTTTTTAAAAAAATTAACAGGAAATATCATTTTCAAATTGTCTCATTCCATAATTCAATGATATTACTGATTTTTAGGATTTTCCGTAATCACCCACCTCCACCTTTCCTGCCATTCCTGCGTGGAGAAGAGGGAAGGAAATGCCTAATTAACTGGTTGGAGAAGAATCATCTCTTAGAAGTACAAGCTACACATTATCAGAATAGGCCTCTCATATTTTATCCAACTCTGGATTTCATGATTCTTCAATCTAAAGTTTTGGAGTTAATGGCTTATGATCATGGTAGAATACCTGGGCGACCTGGGGAAACTGCCAAATTCAGAGTTCCTACCATCCAGGGGTTATTGTGCTTGGTTGGCATCAGCACTGTCCCAATACTTGCTCAGGTTTTTCTTGTGAGGCCTGCCTCCCCGTTCAGTGCAGGGAGTCGCTCTTTGTGCACATATCTCTACAGCTCGCCTATGACTGCAACGATTTAGAACTAGCTTCTTGGTCTATTGCACCTAAATGCAGCATCAAAGAAACAAACAAGTCACTGTCAAACTCTGAGTGACCCTATCGGTATATTCAGACGTATTCCTGAATCTCCTCACATATATTCCTATATCTCCCTGGCTGTTTATAAAGATATTAGGCAAAGTATATGTCACATAAATACCTTAAAATTATGAGCAAAATAGCTATATATCTATATCTACATATAAATCTGCCCATCTGTTTGCAAATATATGTGAAGATAGGCAACTACATAAACATAGGTATATAGGTGCACAGATATACACACACATATATATATTGGAGTATTCCATTATTTTCTCCTTCCATTTTTACGTAAACTATTTTAAAGCCCCCACCCCCTGAGTCTGTGTGTGTGTGTGTGTGTGTGTGGTTTGTCATTGTCTTTGATGGCCATGTACTTTATGTCAATTTCAATTTCAAGTGGAGTCTAACCTGTCAATCTGGAGATAGCCAATGAGGTCTCTGTGTGGGCATGGCTTTGTCCTAGAATTCTGGGAAGTCACCTGGTATTTCCCAATTGGAGAAGAGAGACTTGACTCACTCTCTCTTGGAGATGAACTACTGACAAGACAAGATGGTGGCATGCTGATGAATCCTGTTTCCTAAAGACTGGTGGAACCAGAATAGAAGCCACATGGGCTTGCCCTAATGAAACTAGACCTCTGGGGCCAGAGAAGACACAGAGAGTCCTGCCAGGGCTGAGATGCTTCTTCTGCTAGTGAATACTGCTGATGGATCCTGAGCCCTGGAAATCAGGAGGCATGGGGAGACCCCTGTCAGTGCTGGGATACTTCTACTGCACATGATTTGGGAGTCAGAAGGAGACTTTATAGACTTGTATCAGACATATGGGCTAATATCAGATTTATGACCTTGAATGGACTGGGTTGGGATACTTTCTCAATGTTCCATCCATCTTGTATATAACCCTTTCCCTTATATCCACATGCTTGTCTATGAATTTGTTTCTGTATGCTATTCAGAGTAACACATGGTATTTCTATTTGTCTTTCTCGGCCCACCCCACCCCACCCCCCAACTATGCTCTGTGGCATCTTACTTAATCGGGGAAGCGATTGTATAAGTTACTTGCCGGGTAACTTTCAACTTGAAAAAGAATCATTATCTAACTAAAGACATAAGATGTGTCATATATTCTTCATATTACTCTCATTTTCTCCCTATATTTTGAAGGTTTGTAATTGCTATTTAAGTCTACTTTATCCACTAACACATGGATTACCCTTTCCCAATAACTCTATAATATTGTCTCTCCAAATGTGAGAAAGGTAAGATTCAAAGCTATTCCTTCATAAAGACCTCTAAACTGTCTACTCTTAACTCCCTCCACATTGTACTATCTGTTGAAACGTGCCCACATTTACACTCCATATGGAGTCTGGTGATATAAACAAGATCATCTGGAATAGAATAGAAACCTAAAGGCAGATGATTGAAGCATACTTCAGAAGAAGATGATAATGGTTGCTGGAAGAGTGGGGTGGGAAGCAAAAAGAACTTCTTTAAATGAAGCAGATAGGGATCGAAAAGGTGAATGACTACAGAATGATTGCTGTGGAGGCTTATAGATCATATTGAGGGAGAGTGATGAATGAAGAGATTGCTTTGCCTTGTGTGTAATGGCAAAGCTCAGAAAGCCTTGTGGAAGCCACTGAATACACCAGATTATTTGGTGGCTTAAATACTATTTAAATATAAGTAGCCCCTGAGTTACTAACTGCAGATTTATGGATGACAAACTAACAAGCAATGGATCATCTCAACTTCCCTGTTAAAGCTTTGTACTTTTGCCCTCACTTTGGAGTGCTTGAGCCAATTCTCACTCCTCACAAATTCTTCATCACAATCTCTTTCACATGCTGCATGTGCACCCTTTAATTATTGAAAAAATGTCGATCTATTTTTCCTACAAAAGTAAGACAAAGAACTTTCTGTACCAGTTCCAACTTAATTTTAAATACATAGAGATACAGGAACAAGTCTTTTTTTTTTTTAATCTGGGGAAACATCTGTGGAAAGGAGGAACATTTTAGAAAGGGAACAATCCAGACATTGGGAAATCAGTATCATAGGAGTAACAGGATCTGATGAACTAATTTGCGATGAAGACTTTAAAAACAGGATGGATTACATGTGTCCCAAGTTCACACGCTCAATAAGCACAGGAAGGAAGACCACCTCATCTCAAAAGACTGATGAAGTTCTCCTGCCCTCATGCTTGGTCTCCCAATGTCCTGCCCTTTTCGACCACAGATTTGAATGGTATCACTCCTGTGTAGCAGGGAGCACTGTACTGTTTGTGTAGTCACTTCGGCACTTCTTCCCTAAATACCATGTGTTCTATACCCTCACCTATCAAGGAGTTGCCGCTTGGCAGCATTCCTCTTTAATAAGTCGTTTTACAATGTCTTATGTATCATTTTATGACAACTTTACAAGGTTTTTCTAGGTGACCAGTTATCCCCTGAAGATATAACTAATGATTTTACTTCCTAATTTTCAAAGTTCTATGGATTCATATTATAATGAAACTCATAAAACTCATAAGACATGTAATGAAAGTAATCCCAGTGATCTAGAGGGAAAAGAAAAGTTCCAAATGTCAAGAGAGTGTTGGTGGGACATTGCAATTCGGCTGCATTACAGTTTTGTAGATATTCATGTCGGCGGCCAGTGGCACAGAATTCATAAAAGCATGAATTACCATTAGGTGGGCAAGGTGAGGAAAAACGGTCAGGAGGGGGTGGCTGGTTCCTTGGAGGTGAGCAGTGGGTCGAAGCTCAAGCAATGTGACTGAAATGCAAAAAGGAAAACTATGGGGCATGAATTCCTCTGAGACTTCCCATTGCTCTCCAATTGCTAATCACTTTACTCAAGAAAAAACTCCTGACAAATAGACAATAGAAATTCTAGTTTACCGAGCACTTTGCTCAGCACCATCAGGGATGGAAAAGTTGATTCTGTTTGGGACCAGCTTCTACTCAATATTGTGTAGAAGGAAAGCAATTGAAAAAGCATAACATGTCACATTAAATTGAATATGATTAAATTGAATATGAGATGAAGGCACAACATTGAAAAAAGTAAACATGAACCCGTTTTCAGATGAGTGTCGATGTTTTATTATTTTGGTTGATAAATCACTGCTACCTTTTTAAACTATTACACATAGAAGCAAAAGAGTGATAATATTTTTATAAAATACTCAAAATACTTTTTAATTGCAATATTTCAATTTCATTCTTCATCATTTAAAAAATTAATAGAATTGCATGGTTTCTCTTGCTGGTGTTAGGAGTCATCGAGTTGGCTCTGGTCCACAATGGCCCTTTGCACAATGGAAGGAAATGCTTCCCAGTTCCTTGACATCCCTCTCACTATTCCTGTATTGGATCCCATTGATGCAGCCACCGTGTCCCTCCAGGCTCGTAGAGAGGCTGCCTCTCCATCACTGCTTCTCCACCTTACTTAGCATGATGTCTTTCCCATGAACTGGCCTCTCCTGACATGTCCAAAGTATTTAAGACGAAATCTTGTCATACTTGACTCTAAGGGGCTCTCTGGCCTTGCTTCTTACCACATAGAGGGGGGGTATCCTTTTAGCATTCTGTGGAACTTTTCACCACAACTCAAATAGACCAATTCTTCTATGGTCTTCTTTACTCAATGTCCAACTTTCACATGCATATGATGCAATAGAGAATACCATGGCTTCAACCAGATTCCCCTTAGTCCTGTACTTCTGTCCCCAGAATCTGTACTTTTTAATACTATAAAGAGGTCTCATGCAGAAGATTTACTTAATGCAGGTCATCTTTTGATCTCTTAACTGCTGCCATGAACATTGGCTGTGGAGCCCAAGAAGACAAATTCCCTGACAAGTGCAACCTTTCTCTATTTATCATGATGTTACCTATCAGTCCAGTTGTGAGAAGTGGGGTCTTAGTTACATGGAGTTATAATCTTTCCAAAAGGTTGCAATGCTTGATCTTCATCAAGAAGTGCCCCAAGTCCTCCTCACTTTCGGCAAGCAAAGTTGTTTCATCTCCATATTGTAGATGGTGACTAAGCCTTCCTCCAAACTGACACTACATCCTTCTTCATATAAGCCAACTTCTCTGATGATTTACTCCACATATCGATTGTACAGGTCAGAGGAAACAAACCTGTCACACACATTTACTGCTTTTGAACCATGCAGCATATATTCTTCTGTTTGCCTCTTGAATTATGTACAACTTCCAAATGAGCACCACGAAGTGTTCTGGAACTCCCATTCTCCGCAAGGTTACCTGAAGTTTGTTATGATTCACATATTGAGATGTCTTGGCATATTCAGTGAAACACAAGTAAACATCTTTCTAATATTTCTAGTATTCTAGCATTGCTTTGAGGCAAGATCCCTAGTTTCATCTCCTCTGGAGTCTGGCCTGGCTTTCTGACAGTTCTCTGTCAATGTACTGCTGCAACCAATGTTGGATAGATCTTAAGCAAAAGTATACTTGCATGCAATATCAGTGATATCATCCCATAATTTCAGCATTCTATTGGGTTATCTTTTCTTTGAAACACATGCAGTCAGTTTGATTTCTGTGTATTCTTTCTGGAGAAGTCATGTGTACAGTTACCTTTTGTGTTGTTGAAAAGGGAATTACAGTAGCTCTGAACTTCTCATTGGTTTTAGAAAATCCTATTGTGCAATCTCCAGCTTCATTTCTATCACGAGGTCCATATTTTCCAGCTACTATTTGTCTTTGTTTTCAACACTGGTATCCCAATCACAAATGCATCCTGATAGCATGTCTGATCAATTTGATACTGAAGTCCTTGGTTGAATTCTCTGAATTCTCCATCATTAGCTTTTGGAAGTGTTCATAAATTTGAGTTATAATTGCATTGATTGGATTTCCTTGAAGACAGATAAACTTCTATCACATAAAAAATCTTCAAGTTCATGAGGAATTTAGTGAGATCCTTTCTAAATATGAATGCTAGATCTGTCTTCATGATTGTTTTACTCTTGGTATAAGAAATCATATGTTGTCGTGATTCAAAATGGCCAATCCCACTCTACTGCTGCTCATTAATGCCTAGCATATTGATCTTAATGCATTCCATTTCATGTTCCACCACTTCCAATTTTCCTAAATTCATAATTTGCACACTGCACGTTTCAAACATCAGATTTTTGCATGTGTCACTCTTTACCTTGAGTCATGCCCCATTGGCAAAGAAGCTCTGGGAGGCCTCACTCCCACAGGCTTTACTCAACTCATGGCATCAGGGTTGACCACTATCCAAGAAATCAGATCCTCTTCAGACACGTTTCGAAGAACCTCAGGAAAACATGAGGGACCCATCCTCTGGCACTCTCTCTAACAATGTTCAGCTTCTTTTCTTGAGGTTTTCAGTATCCCACAATGCTTCAAAACAGAATCGAGTCCTTCTTTATTGTCTGTTTTTAGTCTGGGTGCTCCACAATTAAATATTGGGAAAAAATCTGGGTGCATTCATGCAAGTAAGGACCTCTTCTCTGTCAGTTGGTCCTACTGTGGTGGCTGGTGTGTTGCTGTGATTTTGGAAGCTATGCCATTGGTTTCCTTTATGTTTGGCTTAGTGGTCGAATCTGACAAAAAAAAAGAACAAGCTGTATAATCAGTTGTAAAAGGCTTACAATTAGTTTTTTTTTTAAGGATTCTTTCATGTGCCTCCATGTTCTTTTATTTTGGAGGTGGCATCGCTGCCCTCTGGTGGCACTGAGAGGCCCAGGCTTGCTCCTGGAGAGCTGCTCCTGCATTTAAACTGCCATCCCTGTGGGCTGCATCCCCGCACTCAAGCAGTATGCCACAAGGGCTTAGCCTGCCTTCATATTTTTAAGTCAAGTACAAGAACTTTATTTTGATTTATTATTTGTTGTTTTTAATTTTTGTTTATTTTTATCATTTTACTGGAGGCTCATACATTGCTTATCACAATACATACATACATACATACACTATGCCAAGTACCTTCACATGCCTGCTGCCATCATCATTCTTCAAATATATGCTTTTTCACTCGAACCCTTGATAACAACTTTTCATCCTTCCCCCTCCTTCGCCGCTGACCCCCCCCCCTCTACCAACCTTCAATACTTTAAACATCATTATTATTTTGTCATATCTTACACTGCCCAATGTCGCCCCTTGTCCACTCCTCTGCTACCCTTTCTCCAGATAGGAGTTTATGTGTAGATCCTTGTAATTGGCTCTCTCTCTCTCTAAGCCACCTTCCCTCCACCCATTTGGTAACTCCACTCTCATTGATTTATTTATCTTTAATTCTGAAAATTTAATGGTAACTGGAAATAGGACTTGTCCATCGCTAAATTTCTTTTTCATGGTGTTATAGAATCTGTAGCTTAGCAGTGCATTTTTTGAACACATAACCAGGAATACACTCTGTTCATTATCTTAAAAGTAATATTTGTCATTTAATGGGTTATCCTAAATAGTAGATTCCAGGAAGAATTAAAGACTTCTCAACAGAGGTAAACTAGTTTTAGCCAATTAAGAAAAGTGTGTTATTGTCAATTTCCAGGAAGTCAATAACCAACTGTTGGTGATCCCGTTTGACCCACATTATCCCCAGGTTTGACTGTGGTTCAGATTATTTTGTCCCAAAGGCTTTTCCTTGACTAATTTTCAGAAGCAGATGTCTTTCTCCTTAATCCATATTAGTGGGGAAGCGCCTCTGAAACATTATTGTGACCTTGGAGTGAGCTAACTGTCCTCAGTAGGTAATCTCCCCCCTCCCCCCCCAACAAACCCCTCCTAACATTGCCATTGCTGAGTGATAGTGATACCTCCCCCAGTACCACCACCACCAGCTCCCCACTGTGCGTCTCCAAGACTGCGTGTGTTTACGGGAGTTGAAAACCCAGTCTTTCTCCATGGAGTTGCTGGTGATTTTGAACTGACCTTGCTGATGGCAGCCCAAAAAAATGATGAAGAGAGTGAGATTGGGGACAATAACACCTTGCACCCTAACAATATTTGAGAACTCCAATGACAAGCCAGGTATCCTTTTGTCCCTACCTTTGTCTTTTACGTTATGAAGCATAATGTTGGGGTTAGCCATATTCCTAGAACTTGTTTGACTTTGAATGTCTGGATTGAACTATGGGAGGGATAGAGGTATCTCTTGAGGAAGTCATTTGGATGACTTAGAAAAGGTTGGCATGCTGACATGTAGGACTCTTTCTATATGTTGTCCTCTATGTGGTTCCATTCTTAAGCCAGAGTGGTTTTACTTTCATCTCTTTCCTATTACAATGATTTTGAATCAAGGGAGAAGAGATGATGTCAGTTTATATAAAAATTTAAAATCATGTAAAATGGTCCCTCTTAATTATAATGGTAACATATACTTTGCAAAAACAAGCAAGTGATTTTTAAAGTATTTGACTTTGTTTCTTAATGCTACTATATTAGTAATTGCTACTTCTATTATAATGAATGGTTTTAACAAATAAATTTGTTTTTTCATAGGTCAGCAGGCTAGAGGACTAAGTCTCAGGCCCCTGGCTCCGGGGGAAGGTGCTTCTTTTTGTTGAGTCAAGGTAGGGGAAGGTCCTTGACTTTTTCACCTCTGATGTATAAGTTACTTGGTGATGCTCATGAGGTGTTGTATCTACCATCTCCCAGCTGTACTTCAGTTTCCAATCTTCTTTTTTTTTAATACTCAAAAGTGATTACTTAAAATAAATCCACTCCAATATGGCTTTATTCATTTAAAAACTCTACTTCTAAAATGGATTAAGCCAAATAGGTCTAGGAGTGAGGATTTGCAACATTTATTTTGGGAGACACAAATCACACAATATCTTAAGAATGAATCAAGAGAAAATGTGTTTTTACCATTGCATTGTGTCCATAGAGTCTTATTCTAAGAAAAAGACAAATGAGTTTAATTTCATTTTATTCCTCAAATGTACTCACATTATTTGACCTTGCCTATAATTCAGCAACTTGGTGAAGGAGTTGTCTTGCTATTTACAATAGCATAACATTTAGCATCTGACTCACTATGGGGTCAATTATGGATCAGTGGCCTAGAAAAGCATGGGACCTGAAACATGAGGGTGACAGTGTCACCTCAATCAGACACTCTGCTCACTGTGGTTCTGGGTAAATCATTTGATCTACTCCACGTATAAGAGATAGAAAATTCTACTGCTAATAGATAATTTAAATTACTGATAAATTACTGATAATTTAAATGAAATTTATTTGTAGGTTATCATACTGTTGAATGTGTATTAGAGTTTAAATACTGAATATTGGCTTTGTAAAAGACTAGGGTTGCAGTGAATGCCTCAAAACTATTTTTGAGGATCCATGTAGATAAAGTTTCAGACCATTAATTGGCCATGTGAATGGCTTATCTCTCAGGCAAAGTGAATTACTATCATTCCCTTAGCCAGTCCAGACAGGGGCTACTTGGCTATGGGGGCTAGTTTTGATCATATAAAAGTTCGTACACATCCCTCACCATACTATTTTGGTTGGAGGGCCTTGACCAAATCTCGTAAGCTCTTCTACCCAGCATTAATCGGTGTTACAGGCAGGTCCTATTCTTCTTTCTATAGTTCTGCTTGCCATTGTGATTGGTTGATCTGCTACAAATCAGGCTTTTGTGACATTTTCCAAGCACTCCAATGCCCGATTTAAACAGCCAGCTCTTTATAAATCTTTGGACTCCATGATGGTTTTGTGCCTAGGGTGTCCCTCATCCAAATGAATTTGTCTTTGTCTTTAATCTGATTCAGACTTCATAAATAAATATCTGGAAATTATAGTTGAGATTTAGCGTCTCTTTTGCCTTCTATAATAAGTTGCTTTCAAGTCAGTTTCAACTTTGGCAACCTTATTTATGACAAAAGGGAATATCCATCATGCATTATGCTCACAGTTCTTTCTGTTTGAGCCCCTTAAGGTAGCGATCATGCCAAACTATCTCATTGAGAATCTTCATCTATTTTACCTACCCCCTAGTTTATGTCTCTTCATACAATGTAGAAGGTCTTTTTCTAGGGATTGTTTCTTCCTAAAAAACATATCTAAGGTCAGTAAAATGTCCTAGTGAGGTTCTAGGAGCTTATTGAGGGCTCACACTCCTTTATTCTATAGAGGGACCATTCTAATTGGACACCATCGAAGAAGTATTTCTTCATTGTATTTGAGTGTATGGGATCCAGGCACAAAAGGGCACTGGTGATCTAGTAGCTTCTGAGTTCGGCTGGTAGCTCCACCTTTTGTATTTCAAAACCACCAACTGCTTCACAGGAGGAAGATGAGGGTTTTGACTCCCTTAATGGTGTGTAGCCTTGGAAACCCTCAAGGGAATGTGTATTCTGTCCCACAGGGTCACTATTAGACAAAATCCATTTGGTGGTAATAAGCGTGGAACGCATTCACTATACTTTGTCAATACCATATTTTAAATGGGATGCTTCTTTTGGTTTCCCTTTTTATTGTCCAGTGTTTGCATGCACATGAGGTAATTTTTAAAAGCATGGCGTACATCAGATTCACCTTAGTTTTCACAGTGACATTTTTTTAAGAGGTCTTTTGCTGCAGGTGTGCCCAGTAAAAGACATCCTTCGACTCTTTGAAGACTGAATCCATGGGCATTGAACATTTAGACAAAAGCAATGAGCCTCTTGACAACTCCTGGTCAAGCTGCAACAAGCAGGTGGCTCAAGCTTGCTTTCTGCATATGGCGAGGACTGAAAGCATTCACTGATGAAGAGGACAGAATAGAACTTTCAACGTGGTTGATATGATCAGCATAAAGATAACTGAAATCCTCACAGTCTGGTCAATAAAGTTTATTATGATAAGCAGAGAAAATATGAGCAGTATGAAGAATTATTTCTATATTAGTCTTAGATCATTGTGTATGTTCACAGACTACATATATAAATATTAAGACCACATAGCCTGGAGTGACTATGTACAATGTTATTGTATTAGTATGTAGATGGTAGATGTCTCTATCATACATTGTCTTGATTTTTGGTTAATTTAATTCAGTAGAGATATTTAATGCTAGATCACATCTCTTATTTATTACATAATTTTTGGTTTAGACATATAGTTTAATGTGGACAGAAGATAAGTCAGAAATTTGCCTTGTGAAATTAGAAACTTCATTGCAGCAAATGAAAAAAGAAAAAAGAACACAAAAAGCATTTGATTTTATTCCAGAATTATATTGAATCATACTGTAATTTTACTACATGAAGCCTGAGCCAATTTGGGCAAGTTGGAAAGAAAGGAAAAAACATCTTTAAAAACCTTCTTGGACCTGTTGTTTGGGTGAAGCCTGTTGGGAAGAGGTAGACGCGAATACAAAAGAGAAAACAAGCAGTGCTAGTTTACCCCAGAGCGCTTTTGCCAGAGAGAAGGAATTAGACTAGTATCTTCAGAAATGGATTTATCTGTTGGTTGGGGGCCAAACACACAAGTGTTACTTTGAAGAGAGACTTACCATTTGTTAATCATCTCCAAGGGAATTAAAGAAGTAGGCAGACATAAATTTATGTTTTGTCTACTGTTTAAAATGATTAATACTATCTTCTCATTCTGCCTGTTGGCATTTTGGTTTTCTTCTTGTCCTAGCAATGTTTATTAAGGCACTCTATTCTTTTCATCACTCCTTGTCTCTCTGAAATTGATGTTATTGTTCCCTCAATCACCTTATATTAGCTTTCAAATGTTATATAACTTAAGAAGCCCACCTAATTTATGAGTATTGATTCCAAACTTCAAAGTGTAGAAATAATAAATAAGTGACCTTTAAAATTATACTGAGGAGCAATGTTTTACTTTAATTAATTAATTAATTTGTTTTGTTTTGTTTTCTAACCCTAATCCTAACCCTGAACAATGTTTTTAGAACTACAATTAACCTTACTTTGAGTTCCATGTATTTACATTAACAATGGTAAGAAAACAAATTAACAAAAAGACCAGGGATCCAGTGAGCTTCCATTGATGACTATATGGGAATGACAGGATTATGGCAGGCTATGTGGGAACGATCCAGAATTACAATCCTATTTTATATAATTATGAACCTGGCTAACATATTAAGGTGCTATTGTCAAACACTGGACAACAGGCATTGCAATGTGTCATCCCTAAGAAAAGGAAAACAATAAAATTATTTTTTTTAAAGTGCACAGGCTTGGAGGAACCCTGAAGTCATATTTGCAGTGCCATCACATGTTCTAAGTAACATAATGATGACTTAAAGTCCCCGAGAGAGTGAAAATACTCATGACACTGTGGGTTATGCACAGTGATGCCTAACTGGATATGAAGCACTCTACTCCTCTCAAGAGCTGCTGTCTGGGAAACCCCCAGGGGAGTTCTGCTCTCTCCCATAGGGTCAGAATTGGGTCAGAATGGACTCACTGGCTGTGAGCTTTGTTTCTGAGTGGGTAAATGGTGTGAGGTAGACTGTACACAAGTTGTATATGAGGGATTCGAGCGGCTGAGGTTTAGGGGAAGGATTCCAAGAACAAATTCTCTAAGACACCAAAGAATGACTAAAGTATAAAGATCATTTAATCCAAGTATTTCTTCTTCCCTGAAGAAAATAAAACTTCATGTTTGCTAAGACAGAAGGTCAGCAGAAAAGGGGAACCCCCCACAGATATGGATTGACACCCTGGCTGGAACAAAGGGCTACCACATACATAACGACGGAGAGGCTGAAGGGCCAGTGTTGTGTTCTGTGATATGGAGAGTTGGAATGGACTCTACAGCATGAAATAACAATAACAACGTCGACTCTTCTTATTTACTTAAGTAATTTTGCTTTTGTAATGTAGTATTTGTGATCTGTTTAATAACATGCAATTACAGTTATTGGGGAAAGGGTTCTAACTGTACTTCAGGATTGAAATCTAAAGTATCATAATCCTTGACTTAAAAGAAGTATGATACATTTCCAACAATGATGTTATTTTCCATAATTTTGAAACCGAGCTTTTGACCAATAAGGATCATCTCTTCTAGCAGTAATTTTTATATATTTCCTTCTTTCTTTCTTTCTTTCTTTCTTTCTTTCTTTCTTTCTTTCTTTCTTCTTTCTTTCTTTTCTCTCTCTCTCTCTCTCTCTTTTTTCTTTTAGGCATCACTGCCCTGGTGGTGGGAGTAGGGGATCCAGCCTTTGCTCCTGTGAGCAGGAATTGAACCTCCATCCCAGTGGGCCACAGTCCCACCACAACCACTATGCCACCGGGGCTCAGCAATTTTATATATTTCATAGAATAAATTTCTTATGCAATAAAAATCACTTTTTTTCCAAAAAAATCACTTTTTTTTTTACAATCTATTTGGAAAAAAAAGAAAGAGGGGGCATAAAATGAATTGAAATTTTTTTTATTTTTCTTACTTTGAGGAAGTTTTTGTATACAGTCTCCAGACAAAGCGAGTACTGAGAAGCAGTTGCATTTTTATCAGCTATTAATGAACTCTCCAAAATAACTCAAACTCACTGCCCTCCAGTCGATGCTTATAGTAACCACAGAGAACAAGGTAGAACTACCTCTGTGGTTTCTGAGACTATAACTTTTTTCAGGAATAGAAAGCCCTATCTTTCTTCCATTGACATTGAGATTCTAGAATATTTATGAATGTTCTACATTGCAATAATGAACATAAATACAATCCACTTTTAGGAATGTACTAAAGATAGTACAATTCCACAAATAAGACATACATATTGGCCAAAATGTACTTGAAAAAATATGCAACACTCTTCTTTCTATAATAATGTGAAACTTTAAAAACAGAGTCAGATATCATATAATCGCTAAAACAAGCTAACAACAATACACAAAAACAAAAATAGAAAAAAAAACAATGATGGCATCAAGTGTTAGTTGGAACTCTCATCTTTGCTTTTAGAAATTTATAATGCTTCAGACACTTTGGCAAACAGTTTACAGTTTCTTAAAATGTTAAACCTTTGTTTTTATACAGTGTGGCAGATGTGCTTATGCTAATTTTATAATTGAAATATAGGGGTGGAGTCTGGCCTGTTTATCAGGAGAAAGCCATTGAGTAGCTGATGAGGCCTCTATGTGGGCATGGCTTTCACCTGAGACTCCAGGGAAATCTCGCGATATTTCCCTCGTGAAGATGAGAAGCTATCTTCCCCAGTTGTTGGGGGTTAGTCAGAGAGATGATTAACCACAGGCAACACAGAATGGTGGCATCTGGGAGGCTGGAGTAGCCGGTGGAGAGACCACACGGCTTTGCCCTGATGAAGACAGACCTCTGAAGCTGGAGTGGCATGCTGTTGGTGGACCTGAGCCCTGGAAGTGAGGAGCCATGGGGAGACCCCTGCCAGCACCAGAATTCTGCACCCACTGAACTGTGATTTCCTGAGTCAGAAGCAGACTTTATAGACTGATTTCGGGCATATGGGTTATTATTGGACTTATGATTTTGCACTGGACTGGATTTGGATGCCTTCTTAGGGTCATATTTCTTTTGTATATAAACCTTTTCCTTATATCTATATGCGTGTCTCTGAAATTTGTTCCTCTAGTCTACCCAGACTAACTCATACAGTAATGCAATTTCACTGCTAGATAGACCTTAAATGAAGGTGTCGACACAAAGACCCACACATGGATATTTAGAGCAGTTAATAATTAGAAATGATCCAAGAATGCCTACCAATAACTACATGACTAAAACAATGATGTTAGACTATAGAATGGAATGTGTACCACGGAGTTCTGGTAATGCTGTGTTTACACATTGGTCTGTGAACCGAATGATGGGCAGTTTGAAACCACCTGGGGAGGATGGCTGGGGTCTCTACTCCAATTCACGTTACAGTGTGAGAACCCCACAGGAACGTCGCTATGAGACTCCTTGGCCTAGACTCAATGGTAGTGAGTTTGGTTTGAGTTAGACAATGGGATATTACTCATAAACATGGGGAAAACATGACAGGTAAATGCAACAACATAATCAACCTGAACACATGATGGAAAAAAGAATGCAGACACAAAAGTACAAAGGGGAAGAGTCCATAGAAGTGAATATCCAGAATAAGAAAATCTAAACTATAGGAACAAAAAGCAGAATAGCTATTGCGTGGGGCCAGGGATGAGAGCTGTTTGATTGGAGAGTAGAAACACTTTGGATGATATAAATATTCTATATAACAGAATTTAGTATCGATTACATGAACAGTACAATTAATAGCCTTACATTTTAATAATTATAACCCAAAAAATTGTATGTACACCTAAAGATAAATTTCAAGGTGTAAAAGAATATCAAGTATAGTGAAAAATAATTTTAAAAATAAAGAGGTGAAAGGCAGCATATGACACAGCTGACTGTATCTATAGCTATTTGGAAAATATAAGAATGGGTCTCCAAAATGGGACAAAACTTTCTTTTTTTCATTTATCTTTTCAGTGGGACAAAACTTTCATCAGAGTTTTTATAATAACTGGAAAAGCATGGTGGATCTTACTATCATACTGTATAGACAGAAGTTCCGAATTAGATTGTTGCTTTCTTATTTAATTCGAGGTAAGGAAAATTCAGAAGAGCTTCTGAATTTTGATGCTTTGAAAGACTCTTAAGGTAAAGCATATATTCTGACTATATTTGTGTTTACTGTAAAAACCATATAAATCAGAAACTATTTTCTCAAACAATCCACATGATAGTCAAGTAACCTTAAAAAACTATATAAAATGTCAATATATAATAGATGCAATTTTTATTTCTTCTATTTAAACAGCTTCCCTGGTCCGAGAATTCTGTGTGGTAATGAATATTTCATAAAACAAGTACAATTCAGTTATCCCAGGTTTCCTTTATGAAGGCCCCACTGCCTTTTTTGGAGTTAGCTATGTACACCTTTCAACCCTAATAATATTATATGCCACTTGAACAGTTTAAAAATGTTTTGAAACATGTGAACTGTAAGACAGACTTATGTAATCAAATGCTGGTGCTTGTATGAAGTGGAACTGGGTTAGGTGAGTAGCAAATATATATATATATATGTATATATATATAACAAAAATAGAAAAATCTTTCTCTGTCTCTATGGCTTCAAGGACAAAAGAATTATACTAAATTTTAAGTGTTATCCCTGTACAGTGAGTATTTGGGGTCCTCAAGAAAGAGGAGGATTGGTGGCAGGGTTCACAGACATATCAGCTCTCTCTAGAATGGTGTATGCAAAGAGCTAGGGTCTTCATTCTGACATTCTCTGCCAGCCCTCTAACACACCAGGCTTCTCCCAGTGTTTTGTTTTGTTTTGTTTTTAGCCCTTCTCTTCCCTATCCAACTCGATGATTAAATCTTTTCAGTTCAGTATCTCTTAACTGTGCTCCTATCTTTTGTAACTCTAGGTCTCACATTTCATTGTAATATTTCATTTTGACTTCTTAAACTGTCCTTTGAAAATTTCTATTCAACTCTTGAATTTGATTATTTCTTCCATTTACCTCAACCTCATGTATGATTAAGAGCAAGACTTTCTTCTGACATCCAGATTGAACTTTTCTTCATTTCTTATATTTTTAATACCTTTTTGTTTTCTTCATGGATGATGCTCTTAATGTCTTAGGATAGCGCATCAGGTTGTCTGTCATTGCTGCTCTCTGTGTCGACTTTGTTCTTGAGGGGTTCTCAGAATGCATGTCAGATATGCTCAAGGTTGTCTTTTGGCTGTGGTGAACTTGTTTTAGTTCTCTTCCTCTTCAAATTGAACCTGTATATGTGCAATGAGTGGTTTGTTCCATAGGTGGTCCCTGGTCTCTTTTTGATTGCTTTTATTAATTACACTGTCCACTCTCTTATAGATGTAGTCAATTTAATTGCCATATATTATATCAGGAGAAGTCCAAGTGTACTGTTTCTGCCGTTGAAAAAATGTGCTTGTGATGAAAAAGTCCCTGTTCATCCCAAATTCAATCACTGTAGCTCCAGGTTCATTTTTTCTCTTTTTCTCCAGGTTCTTAAAGCTCACCAAGACCATCACTACACTTTCCAGTTATTCTTCCTTGCTCTTTGTTTCCTTCCAATTCCCAATAATTATGAAGGCATCCTCTTTGCATTTTGATCAATTTCAGACCAAAAAATTGATAAAATTCTTCAATATCTTCATTACAAACTATAATGTTTTGCATGCATAGATTTTCATAGTAGTTGTAGTAATTACAGATTTTCTCTCACAAAAGCATAATATTTCAGGATAAATCTTGAAATGTCCCTTTTGATGAGGAATGTGATGCCATTCTTCTTGAAGGCATCTACTCCTCCATGATATTTTGAGTGTCTTCTGACATGGGGCGGGGAGCTCATCTTTCTTCACTATATCTGACCATAATCTAATGCTATTCACAGGGGTTTCAGTTGCTGCCAATGGTCTGCTGCTGCTCATAAGAGTTCTATATAAAAGAACAATTGTATATTGAACACAGATCCCAGCCCAGTCCAGATCAAGTCCCTAAGTCTGAAATTAGCCTATAGGTCTAATACCAACCTATACTGTATTCTTCAGACTCACAAAACACATGCAATGATGCCAAATGCAGGACAATCTCAGGCCAGTGAATGGAAAGTCTTGTGAATACAGTGGTGGTGAATACTGGTACACGCCTCCTCCAGCTTTGTGAGCATCTCAACAGCAGAAAAGAAAGGCAGACAGAGTATGTGTGTGTCCATCTCCAGTGAGGAAGACAAGAGTTCCCAGAATCCTGAGGAGAAGGCCATACCCACACAAAGGCCCCATGGTCTATGATCTAATTGACATGCTATATTCCACCCCTTCAATCAAGTTGACAGGAGATGATGTAACTGCCAAACTCTTCCTAGTGTTCTTTCAGTCCCACATTTGATGCCTTTGCATAGTCAATAAAACACAAGTAAACCCAATTCTGGTGTTTTCTGTTTTGAGCCAATATCTGTCAGAAAACCATCATGCTGTGGTCTCTTTTGTAGCCAGCTTGAATTTTGAGCTGCTCCCTTTCAATATGCTGCGAAACATTTGTTGAAAGACCTTCAGCAAAATTTTCCTTATATGTGACATTAATGATGTTGCTTAATATTTTCCACATTCTGTTGTATCATCTCTGTTTGGAAGGGGCAGAAATGAGGATCTCTTCTAATGAATTGGCTAGGTAGAAGATGTCCAAATTTCTTTATATAAAAGAGTGAGAACATTCATTGCATCATCAGTTTGTTGAAATAGTAAAAGTCTTATTCTCTCAATCCCTGGAAATTGATTTTCAATGCTACCCTCAATTGAGCTTGGCCTTCTGTCTACAGTACCCTCAGTTTTTAACTAGATGCTACCTCTTAGAAGAGTTCAATGTTGATCAGTTCTGTTTTGTACAGTAACTATGTATTTCTTCAATCTCCTTTGGATGCTTTCTGTGCAATTCAATATTTTACTCATAGAATCTTTCATTGTGGCAATTGAAAGCTTGATTTTTTTTCTCCATTTCTTTCAATTTGAGATGTGTGTAACATTTTTTTTTCATTTTAGGCTTTCTAACTCCAGGCCTTTGCAATTTCCATTATAATACTTTCCTTTTAATTTTGATATGTCTTTCAAAACATGCAGTTCCACTCTTTATTTCATCATCGATTCCATTTGTTTTAGCCAATCCACCTTTGAGACAACTGGTGATATCCCAGTGGATTTCCCAATGGCTGATGGCAGAAGTCATTGCTTTAAGACTTCTAACCTGTTTGCTATACATTCTATTCCCATATGCAAATATCCAAAGGTTAAATATATAATGCAAATTTTCAATTTAATTTAAAACATTATTTTATTTCTACTTTCTTACTACTGGTTCTTTGCAATTAAGAGAGAGAGAAGTATTAAGGTAGCAGATAGACATTGGGCCTTTACTCAAGTACTCTCTCAACACAAGAACACTTTGTTTTAATAGGCTGGCATTGTGTGTTGCTCACATTTCCCATAAAATCGCTGAAGACAAAATGGGTGTATAAGCTAATGTGGTGAAGAAAGCTGATGGTGCCTGATTATTACAAGATATAGCGTCTCTGGTCTTAAAGGCTTGAAGTTAAATGGGCAGCCATCTAGCAGGGAAGCAACAAAGCCCACGTGGAAGAAGAGTACACCAGCCTGTGTGATTATGAGGTGTTAATGGGACCAGGTATCAGGCATCAAAGACCCAGAACAAAAAATCATATCAATGTGAATGAGGGAGAGCAGGCAGGAGAAACTCAAAGCCCTTCTGTTGACAACTGGATATCCCCTTAGAGAAGAGTCACAAAGAAGGGACAAGCCAGTCAGGGTCAAGTATGACACGGATGAAACATACAACTTTCCTCTTGTTCTTTAATGCTTACTCCTTTCTCCCACTATCATGACCTCCATTCTACCTTACAAATCTGTCTGGACCAGAGCATGTACAGATATGAACTTGCAACACAGGATCGGAGACAGATTAACCCCCAAGACCAATATTGGAGAGTAGCGATGCCATGAGGGTCAGAGGACATGGGGATAGAAGGGGGGAAAGGTGGAACTGAGCACAGCCCACATTTTCATCCCCACCTAGGTGGACCATCAACCGAAATGTGGGTGAAGGGAGACAATAGACGCTGTCAAATATGAAAATAAAAATAATTTATAAATTATCAAGGGTTCACAAAAGTTGGGGAGGAAGGGGTGGAGAGAAGAGCTGATACCAAGGGCTCAAGTAGGAAGAAATTGTTTTGGAATGATGATGACAACACATATACAAATGTGCTTGATGCAACAGATGTATGGATTATTATAAGAGCTGTCAGAGCCCTCAATCAAATGATTTATTTAAAAAAAGAAGAAAGAGAAGTAGCTTCTTTCTTCTACAATGCCTGCTCCTTTAGGTCTGCCATACTTAGAAATGGCCTTAGAATATATTTTTGCTTCTTAAAGTTTGAGAGCGTATAGACACCATATCTACTTTGGTATAGTATTATTCCTACATTCTACTCCACCCCACACCAAATAAGCCTTATCTGAAAAAATCCACTGGGGTCATTTTAGGTCATTAAGTTTGCTTGGTCTCACATGCAATCTATCCCCATTTGACACTATGTAACCATATATTTCTTGTACATGATATACCAAATAGACACTATGCTAGATATAAGGAAAAAAAAGTTGAATGATGCATTACTTTACCCACTCAAAAAGTATTTCATATAACACAAGCAAGAAGTGAGACTATTTAAATAAACCTATGAAAATATTATTTGTAAGTTAAAATTTAAAATACACAATGTAAAATAAGAAAGATTTCCTCTTTTGTTATGAATATATTTTCCTATCCAAAAGGAGACACTTACTTTCATTAACAAAGTGAGTAATTGTTGAAAAACAAATTTACTTACTTAGAGAGTACAATGTAAAAACAGCCTTGTAGCTACAAGGTTAATAATATCAACACTTTTGCCTATTCATTTTGAATCCACAGCATAGAAAAATAGCAAGTAACATGCCCCTTGCTGTCCTCTTCCTGCCTTCCTTGACAGAAGAAGTCATTTTCATACTGAGTTTTGCCATTTGCCATAATCAATCCATTTACTAAACATGTATGCATTTTCAACAATGTAGTGATTTCTTATTGAAAAACTACATATGCAGTTTTTGTCATATAGTACTTCACCTGCAACTTTTGATCAGAATTCTGTTTGGAAATGTATACATTTTGATATGTGTACCCCTGTTTCTTTTACTTGTATATCTAAGGTATGTCATTTCATGACGAGATCACATTTTACTTATTCTATATCAGCGACTCCACAGGAGAAAAATCAGGGTTTTCAATACTATAGAGAGTTCGTGTCTCATACCCACAGAAGCAGTTCTACCCAGCTCTGCAAGTTAGATCCACTCAATGGCCGGCAGCTTGGTTCTGGTTGACTGCTGCTGCTCCCACATAGTCCGGCCTGTGGACTTCAGGTAGCGTTTCATTCTGCTGTTGTCACTATGGTTACGAAACAAGCTGACTGAATGACATCTCACAGCAATACCTGCCTATGGACATTTACATTGTTTCACTACTTCTTTATTACACACAAGGCTACCATCAGATATGCATACTTCCTCATGTTGTACATTGGTTTTCTTGAGTGTGAATTCCTCGGTCTTAGATATCATGTAAAATTTCAAAAAAAACCCATAATTTAAACTAAAGGAAGATTCTGGTAACCTTTAAAATAGCACATCTATTTCTGAAGCCAAAATAAGCCAATAAAAAGGGGGGGCAGTGCTTTAACATTAAGAACCACCCTAGTTTAACAAAAAGCTAGAAAATTTGTTTCTCTGGTAGACTTAGAAAATAAATTGCCTTCCTTATTATAAAAACTTTCATTGAATAATCTTCCTTATTTTATAATTTTCTCTAATTTTCTACTCTAAATTGTTTCTGAAAATTTGAAATGCCATTATCATCTATTTTATAAATAATATTTGATAAACTTTACCTCTGTGATTTAGATATATGTGAACACCTCTCCCTTGTATCCACCTTTCTTCTTTGTGAGGAATATGCTTTCGTCATTCTCTTCGTGGACATGTGTAGGTGTTAACTCTAGTCATTGTGGATCAGAGGATGTCTTTATTTTGCCCTCCTGTTACATGATAGATTAACGAGACCTAAAACCCCAACCTGAGAATTATTTTATTTTTAGCTGTTTGACAAACATACTCCACATTCCTGTTACCTATTTTCTTGGTGACAAGAAAAAGAAATAAATCTAAATGGCTTTTGTAGACCATCTGTTGTCATATTAAATTATTTCATAAACTAATTCTCTCTGAATTTAATAATCTAGTGGTATCTGTCTTGTGAGGAGATTGTACGTAGATAGCTAATATGTAGGTAGTCTCCGACATACAGTGGATCCTCTTTCTTATTGACAGCTCTGTCTTACATTGGTTCTGAGGTAAGCAAAATATCTCACTTTTTTTTTACGTTTACATGATGATTGTGTTTGATAGCAGCATCTTTATAAACCCAATCTTTATTTTTCTCTATGAGCTGGCAAAGAAATAATGCCCCCAGCAAATTACATGCTGCAACATCGTATGCAGTATATACTAGGGAACTTCAAAAGTTCATAGGAACTTTTCATGATCTGAGCCCTAATGACACCCTGAGATGTGGGGTGAGCTGCTAAGTGTGAGGTCAGCGGTTTAAAACTACCAGCCACTTTGCAGGAAAAAAGATGAGATTTCTCTACTTCCATCGCAGTCATTGTTTTTGAAACCCTAAGGGGAAGTTCCGCCCTGTTCTAGTAAGTGCTTGTGAGTCAGGATGGTACTAGTTCGGTTATGGTTTTGGGTTCATTTTTCTAGGCACTTTTTGACGACCCCTCATATTACTAATGATCGTATGTAGGATAACAAAAACTGAAAACAAATGGTCCTAAATACAGTTTGCTATAACTTGAATATGCCATAGACTGAGGAAGACCTCATTGTAGGTATGTATATTCTTGAGTTGATTTTGAATCATAGCGACCCTTCATGAACAAGAAGAACTGCCCCATACTGTTTGCTAGGCAGAGATCTTTGTAGGAGCAGAATGGTAAGGCTTTTCTCCCTCTCTAGCTCTGGGAGTTTCCAATGCCACGCTGTTTCACAGCTCTGATCTTCACACCTAGGAAGTCTGGTGGCCCAACAAACTAAACCGAGGCTTTGAGGGCCAATATCCAACTACTGTGTTTCCATGGAGATGACAGGCTAAGGGACCCCGTGGGAGTAGCTTTAGTCTGCTACATAGGTTCACGATGAGTGGAAAATCGACTCCATAAAACCTCATAAGAATATATATCCTGAGTATTTAGAATGAAGATTCCACCCATAAATCCATTATCATGGATTAGGTGGAAGGTGGCACTGGGGGTGGAAGAAAATGGGAAAACGGGGAAAGTGATCATAATGATCAACACCCAGGGGGTTGAGCAACAAAAGTATAGGTGAAGGGAGGCTGCGGATGGTGAGAAATACAGTTCTACGTGGTGTTCTAGGGTCACTGTGACTCAAAATCGATCAGACAGCAATGGATTTGTGGTTTGGGTTTCAAGTGGAATATTCTGAAGACTAGTCTCTAGATTCAGACCGCTACCCGTTACCATGTCTTGCTATTACTCTCTGCTCACAGTCTAGAAATTTGGCAGTGCTTCCACTTTGCATCTGTTCCATTTCTGGTCCGTCACAGTGTGTAATCTAAATTTTGTGTCCACATAAAATGGCTTTTATTATTTCCGTTGTTCTTGCTTATTTTTCCTCTACCACTGCTTTGTATCTGAAACATGAGGTTGGCTCAAGTTGCAAAGCTCACTCTTTTTTGTGGGTTTGGAGATATATTTTGGAAGAAAGGATATGGAATATGGGCTTATCGATTATTATAGGTTATCACATACACCGACTTCACCTATGCTGAGAAAAAGCCTATTCTCGTGATAAGGTAGGCTCAGTCCAGGTCTATGAACAAGCATACTTGGAACCCCATCCTGGGGTAACACTATAATTTCTCAATAACAGACCAAGGTTTCCAGGTAATGGGCCTGGCACAGAGCAAGCAGGCATAACTGAGACCCCCTCAGTGTTTATGTGCTCTTTTCTTACCTATTTATTTTCATTTGTGAGTCTAGGTTGAAAGTGATAATTGTTTAATTGTGCATATTGGCTTTTTCCGTTTTAAAATTTAACATTTCACAATGTTTTTCATCTAAAAGAAGGTTTCATGCTGTGATAATCAACATGATAAAATGTAAAAAATAAATAAATAGCCCACACTTAAGAGATCACACTTATCTACAAAGAAGTCCTATCCGTGGAATGTAAAGTTAATTGCAATAATTTCCTTAATGGTCTGCTTTAATTGGCTACCCTGATATGGTATCTTCACAAAGTTGAAGTTCTATAACCAAGCATTAGCAGTTAGTTCTTCAAATAAGCTTTTAATAAAAGAAACACATAAAAATAGCACTTTTCAATATTTAATCATTAAGGGCCAATGAATATATTTTTTTCTTTGAGTTGAATTTCTTTTTACAACAATACTGCATTTCTAGTAGAGAGAGCAATAACAGCATGCATTAAGTTTTTTTAATTTTAATTTTTATATTAAATGCAGCAAGAAATGAGATGTTTTACCTGTAATGTCAACCACTTTCAATGTTTCTTCATCAGTTATATTGAACATGCAAATTCATTATGACCAGCAGCCACATATTGCCGAAATTTCGAAAGCTCTACTCAGAAGTGATCAATTACACTTGAAAGAATAAATGATGAAATTAGCACATTTGCTTCCATCAGTCTGAGGAAGGATTACATGCTTTCACAGTGTTTCATCGAAATTCTTAGATGTTCAAGCTGTAGAAACATCTAATGGACATCCTGGGTTGCATAGTGGTAAATAAATGAGCTCTTTATCACACGGTCGGGAGTTTGGAACCACCAGCAGCAGCTCAAAGGGAGACCCATGAGGCTTTCTACTCCCAAAAGAGTTACTGTCTTGGAACTCAGAGGGAATAGTTTTATCCTGTCCTAGGGATTCCCTTTGAGTTGAAATCAACTCAATGGCTGTGGATTGTGTTTACGTTTGGAAACGGAGAGCGCACTGTGCTTGTACTTTGATAAGAAGTGCCTACAGTTCTATAGTGTGCTTTAAATTTTATGGAGATGATCACATTTTTATCTGCCTAAAGCATTGCATTACCCGTCATGAAATATGTTCAAGTAGCTCTATGTCTATACCAATATTGCTCTTGCATTCACTTTTCAATATATGGACATTTTTCATTCATCTTCCATTGGACATATCAGTTATTTCTAAGCTTCTGCTAAGAGAAAACAAACAAAAAACTAAATAAACCATCACAATGGGGGTCAATCCTGACTCATGGCAATTTCCTGGTCAGAAAGTAGAAGAGCTGTGTCAGGTTTTCTGAGTTAGACTCCCATGGAAGCCCAAGGCCAGGCCTTTCCTCCCCACTTGGTAGTAACGAAGCAGCTGCACCCTGCGGGTTCTCTTGGACGTGTCCAAAGTTGTGGAAGCCAGGCGAAATACACCAGCCATGCGTGAGACCCCCTTTCTCTCCCACACCGCCAGACAGTGACAGCTCTAAAAGTTAATGACTAATTTTATGCACAATATCAAAGCAAGTCATTCAATATGTGAGCTACAATAACCTGGTTCTATTACTTCTCGGTTGTTTTTTTCTTAACTTTGCAACAATTTCTGTCTTTACTCTGGTTTGAATACTTTCCTTTGTCATACATCAAATATATATGCTCATGTATTTGTTAAAACCAAACTCATGGCCATTGCATCCATGCCAAGTCATAGAGACCCCACAGGACAGGACAGAGCCACCCCTATACGACTCTGAGACCACCTTTTCCTGGGGGGACAGATCACTTTCCTCCCAGCACATAGCCAATACGCCACCAGGGATCTCTGTATCTATGATACTTTTATATGAAAGTCTAATGAAATCATTAATAGATCAAATTGTGGGTTGTATCAATGTTGTTGTTTTCCTTACTAATGTCTTTTAAAAATATGCTTTTTCACAGATTATTGTTCGCTCTTAATTCTTTTTCTACTACACTTATCTTACTCTTCTCTTTTGGGAGTCATAAAATTCTCGATCAGCAATTTCTTTCTTTTTTTTTTTTTATTTATTTCTTTGGAGTCATCCCGAATGTATTTATCAACATTTAGCTACATCATTTGTTGCTGGCATTTATTTATTCTTTTGCAACTTGAGTGTGTAGTGCAGATCACATAGCCTTCACTATGTTGATAAATCTGAAGTCTTTTTGAGATCTCGAGGAAAGCTGCTAAATGTGACATAATTTGATGCCTTGAGATCTTTGTAAAATATGCTAAATGTGCTATATTTTTATACAGAAGTAAACATGTTGTGTTAAACGACCAGCTTGCTGCTATCAATTTCCTGAAAAACTGCAGTGCAAGCTTTCACCCAAATTTTTTTAAAGGCAACATAGGGGCCTGATGACACCCACTGACCTTTAAGACAGAGAACTTTCTTCTTCCATTCTCAGACCTTCAACCCTCACATTCTTTTCTCCCTTATCCTGTTATTTAGAGAGCGGGCTGGGGATGGATGCAATTAAAGGTGGGGATGGATGTCCGAAAAATTCCTACTACCTCTCAAACTCTTTTATCTAATAGGTATTAGATAAAAACCATACCCCGACTCCTTCAAGTTAGGGAAAGAAAATCCAAACCCAGTTAACCCATCATAGATTTCCTTGTACATTTCCATTTGCACTATTATCCTCTTCAGGATATATGTAGAAGGGACAAAGAAAGAGATGACTTCATCTGTATTAGCGAATACCCCTTTTCTGTTAGTTACTGATGACGGGTTATTAATTGTGACCCTAAAAAGTACAGTTCTATAGATATTAGAAACATGAATAGAAAGTAACTGCATAGCAGTAAGTATGTCTATTAAGGTTAATGATAGCTAAGTTCAGAAAATTTAATGATTTCCTATTACCACTTGCCAAACTTAATAGATGAAAAATTTTAACCAAGTGATATCTGTTATTTTGGTTAGATGCTATTGAATCATTTTCTCTTTATAATGACCCCAGGAGACCTCAAGAGCAGACCTCAAGGAGTTGTCTTCGCTCAACTCTTTACAGAGCCCATTGTCAGGTCTTTCTCTTAACTTTTCCATTATCAGTGATTTGTTCTACCTCATGATTTGTACTACGAACTCTCCTTTTATACAATATTATTTTCAAAAAGCTAGTCAGTAGAACAAAGCAACTCTTCAAAAGAATTTGTCTACCTAGTCAGAAAACATTGGGCTGCTAATGGTAGGGCCAGTGGTTCAAGTCCACCAGTCACTGCACAGGAGACAAATGAGGTTGTTTGTTCCCATAAATATGCATCGTCCTAGGAGTTTTATGGGGAAGCTCTGCTCTGCCCTCAATCAAGAGTCTCTGTGAGTGAGAATCAACCCAAGGGCAACAGGGCTGTGTTTGTTGGTTTGTGTATTAGTTTGAATTTACTGATGATCTCAGGCAAAACTTTATTTCCTTAACTACCATGTGGCTCAGAACTGAAATCTGAGCATTTAGTAATGGTCAAGACTTCTGAGTGGCTAACCCCGCATCTCTTTTGTTCTAGAAGCCAGATAGGCACTGCAGAATATCACCTGGTAGAGTTTGCATTTGAAAATTTTAACTTTAGAGAATAAGCTGTCCCTTCTTAAAAAGGCACAGTTCTTCAATCAAGACAAGAAATAGAAAATGGATTTTAATATTCCTCAAAACAATATCTTGTTAGTCTGAGCTTATACTTTCCATCACCCCTTAACCCAGAAGTACCCCCCAAAAAGAGTAGTGTAGGAGAGAACAGAGAAGAAATGATGCATTTGAAATATGACGCAGACTTAGAATACTGAAAGTGTGACAAGCTGCCGAAAGAACAAACAGATCTATCTTGGAAGAAGTACAATCAAAATGTTCCTTAGAAGCAAGGATGGCATGACTTGGCCACATGTACTTCAGGCCCATTATCAGAAAAGGCCAGTTCCTAGAAAAAGACATCAAGCTTAGTAAAGTGGAAGGGCAAATGTTTGACTGGATGGTTTGGTATAGTGGCTATAACAATTAGCTCATACAATAGCTCCCGTGTGCAGATGTGCAGGACTGGGTGACATTTTCTATAGGGTTGTATTTAGGGTTGATGTTAGAACCTACTTGATGGTACCCATCAGCAGCAGTCCCACCTTCCTGTGGCACAGAGTGTGGTATCAAGGCCAGTAGCAGCAGCAGCCCTTGGAGAGAACTTGGAAATGCAACTCTTCATTCTGCACCCAGGGCCAGGCACTGTGATTCCAATGCCGATGCAAATTTCAAAGTCAATTTAATTCCATCAGAGTCACCACTAGGTTTTTTTTGCTAGACTGCTGCTCTCCACACCCACAGTTTCAGATTCAATTGTTTTGGCTTCATCTGTTTTTTTAATATATCCTCAAGTAACAGCGATGTTGGTAGTCTTGGAACCACACTTGAAAAACAACTGGACTATAAAATCTCCATTCTGACTTGACATTTTTTGAAGTGTCTGAAAATCATCATTGCTTCAGCACTATAATCAAAGCAATGAAAACAAATCATTTGTTTCATATGGTCATTGGTATGACCTAATCATCGTATGTTTAAAATGAATTCCATGAGATTCTGATGCTTATCAAGGGCTAATGAACTTAGAAAATAATTTCTTCTCCCTGTGGCACCCTTTATCACATAAATAGACTGCTGTTTTCGTAAGAGGGGTAGGGGAAAAGTTTGGGCAGAACTGTTTTAGTTGTTTCTCCATAATGCCCCCGCCCAAAGAAACTGAAAGTAAAAGTAAATGAAAGAAAAAAACAAATAAAGCATATCATCTAACATTATCTAGGTCAAAATTATACATTAAAACACTAGGTAGATATTCTGCAGAATTCAAATTAATATGCATCCTCAACTATATTGAAGCCCCCTCCCACCACCCCCAAAGGGACATGTATATAAATACAATTGTAAGAATTCTCGGTTTTCAGGAAGACATGAATATGAGTTGTGGCATAAGCCTTCATCATCATCTCAAATCTCGTGCTAGATTTAGACTTATAGTAGAAATATAAAATTATTAGCTATGTAGACACCATGGAATAAAAAGGTAAAACCTTACTCCTGGCACTTCAAGGTCACTCATTGGATAGCCAGGATGAAGGTGGAACTCCTTCTTGGGGTGAAGAACAAATGACAATTGACCACGGGGTTCTAATTTTTTCTTTCCCTGGAAGCCTGCAGGCATCGCTTATCAGAGCCTTCCATTCAACTGGGAGCCAGTGGGCTTTGGGGTTTCTTTGTTTATGATTGCTGTGTGTTTCCACTAGAATGAACACTGTGCCTGCTCCTGGCTTTCATCTCCAGTCTAGTCTCCCTTGACTTTATAGCTCTCCAAATGCCACACGTTTTCAGAATGGCACCTCCCAACTCCCTTATGGAATTTATAAGTGACAAGAAGTTGGAAAAATACAGATGGCATAATTGTATATTTTGCAGTTGATTAATCACCACAAAACATTAATCACATTTTGCCTAACAATACATAATCAAATTCTTTATAGTAGAAATTAAGTTTCCTTCTGATAGGAAATGGATTCCTTTAGGATATCGACAAGAGTTTTCAGCATCTGTTTGGTTCCCATTCCACATCTGCATTTGAATTTTGTCTGCTGTAGGGCTTACTGAAATGTGGCTTAAAGGTTGTTTTATGACTATAAATGTACGTGTTAATAGAAGAATGTTTTGAGTGGGAAATAGTTGCACAATTTAGATACTATAAATATTTTTTTCTGGCCATAACATATTCTTTAGTGGAAACTATTGTATTTTGTTTTCCTAAAGAGTAAACTCATTGAAATATTATACAAGTCACATGCATGCTTTTTACGCTGCTGCAATAAATGCTTGATCTTGTCATTAGCTGTTTATTGTTCTGAAGGGGAAATGGATGTCCACCTTGGTCATGTTGTTGTTGTTGGCTGTCACTGAGTAGGTTCTGGTTTGGGGTTATCTCACCGGCGCAAGGAGTTGTGCCCCGTGGGGGTTTCAAGCCAGACATCGTTGCCAAGCTGGCCCCTAGGCCTGTCTCCAGGGCACTGCTGGTGGGTTTGAAGAGTAACCTTCCATCTGGTAACCAAAAATTTAACCCTTTGTGCCATTCAAATATGCCTCATTTTATTGTATGCAATGCTTTTATAGTACAAGTGTCTAATTTCTTGATTATTACAAAATCATGAACTGAGGTGTATTATTAAGTTCATTCACATAATTATCCTTTTAATAATTAAAAATTTAACAATAAACTGTGTAAAACTATGCACACGTTTGCCACATTTCTTGACTATTTGTAGATGATAAGCTAAAACCATTCTATTTCTCCATAGCTTTGGGATTCACTCAAAAGTAGTTATGAATCACCTACTATATACCCAAATTCCTGATGCATATTCTTGGCCATTGGGTCCATTTCAATTCATAATGACACTGTAATGACACTGATTTAGTCCAGGTAGACTAGAGGAACAAATTCAAGGACACGCATATGGATATAAGGAATGGGTTTATATTCAAGAGGAACAGGATATTGAGAAAATATCCCAGTCCAGTCCAGCTCAAAGTCACAAGTCCGATATACCCATATGCCCGAAATCAGTCCATAAAGTCTCCTTCTGACTCATGAAGTCACAGGTCAGTGGGTACAGAATCCCGGCACTGACAGGGGTCTCCCCATGTCTCCTCATTTCGAGGGCTCAGGGTCCATCAACAGCATCCCATGGTGGCAGATGCAACTTAGCGCTAGAAGAGGCCTCCATGTGGCTGCCCCAATCTCAGAGGTCTGGTTCCATCAGGGCAAAGCCGTGTGGTTTCTCCACCGGCTACTCCAGCCTCCCAGGCGCCGCCATTCTGTGTTGCCTGTGATTAATCATCTCCAAAACTAACTCCCAACAACTGGGGAAGATAGCTTCTCATCTTCACGAGGGAAATATCGGGAGATTTCCCAGGAGTCTCAGGTGAAAGCATGCTCACACAGAGGCCTCATTGGCTACTCAATGGCTATCTCCAGATTAACAGGCCAGACTCCACCCCCACATTTCAATCATAAAATTAACATAAGCACATGACTGCCACAAACACCTTTTCTGATACAGTATATCTTTGTGGAAGAAAACAGGCCCATCTTTCTGGGACAGAGTGGCTGGTAGGTTCCAAGTGTTGATTTTGCAGTTAGCAGCTTCCTATTCCATTGTACCTCCAGTATGGTCACTTTTTTATGCTCCGAGTGGGGGAGGGGGAACACATCTTGTAGTTCCAAGTGTTAAATGATAATTTTTAATATGGAAGTAAGTAATTATAGAAAGCATGAAAAGTTGCAAAAACAACATTAGATTACAAAAATTTAACATATGCTGCATACATGATCCACTCTCATCACTTACTATTTGAGTCAATCCCAACTCATGAGCACCTCATGTACCTCAGAATAGAACTCCACTCCTCTGGATGTTCAACTGCTGCATGTTCAAAGGTATGTCTTCATGCCTTTATACAAAGATAGCTCTGAGGGAACTTGAACTACTCACTTTGTCATCAGCAAACGTATTTGTCACTGTTTATATTGCCCAGGAACTGTCCAATTTTAAATCCATGTAACACAAAAGATTGTCTATCAAACTCAAATATAAATCTGTGAGATCACATAAACTGGCCCAATACTGATACACATTACTGGCACACAGCACTTGTGAAACTGCAGATATTACTATATCTTGAACTTATGATGGGAGGAAAACAAAGAAGAAAGGAACATGGAGATAGGTTGGATGGCTGAGGCTAGAGAAAGAGTGAATCAGAGTAATGTAAGCTAATGACTGCTAAGATAGGGGGAGGTGAGGGCAATAACCACGGGGCCTCATCTTGAGCAAAGTTAGAAGACAATGTGCCCACAGAGAAAGGGAAAAAGATAAAATCCAACTAGTGTATAAAAGAACCACCCGAAAAAACGGCTTTTCAGTAGTAATTGTATATTTTTTAAAATAAGGAAATTGCATTTGTTATCTAGGTTTACTTAAAGCCTCTTCACTCACACTGTCTAAGTCACCACAAACCAAGCCACATCAGATTAGTAAATACTCATACTCACTTCATGATATGTTTTCCCTTCAACCCAAGAACTTTAGCACAATGAATTAGTTATCAGGGAAAGGTTATTGGAAATCCACCAGGTCTTTTTACTTACAGGTACCCATGGTCTTTCAGCCTCCCAGGATATGATGGTCCTTGATCCCCAGAGGCCACTGCAGAGACATCCACACAGCTTCTGCCTGAAGAAAGATATGGGCACGAGGCTCCTTCTATTACTTCCCATTTGGCCAATAAAACTCTGCACACAGAAAGGTAAGCAGTGCAGGCTTGATAAGCTTGCCTTTTGAACAAATAATTTGTCAGTCTACATGGGGAACTAGGATGTTTCTAGTTCTGTGAAGCACTTTCAGTGCTGTGAAAAATGGTATACAAATAAAATGATGGATGTCCTGTCAATAGGAACTTCAGGAAGAGGATCAAACAGAGCAGTTTCTTTTGAAGTTGGCATGAAGGTGAGGGAAGAGGGAGGTGTGAAATTGTACTATTCTATCTCTCCTAAACCCCAATGCATCATTCCAGCAAAAAAAAAAAAAAAGAACCCGGTATCTGAATAAGGCAGAGCACAGTTTCTGAGTAGTAGACACATCCCAGTGAAAAACACAAAGGCTGGATTTGTAAAAATCCATTCATGAGGATTGTATTGTAAAATTTTCCCATCACTGGAATGATGTGGGCTGGGATGCTTGTATCTCTTCAAGCATGTTTTTTTTTTTCTTTCACTTTTCACAGGTGTTTGAACTTTCCTTTTAAACAGTCTGATTACCAGTCCTCAGGACATTTCGTTGTGAAAAGTTTAATAAGTTAATTTAGTAAATTTACTGCATGCAAAATTAGCATATGTAATCAACTGTATTTCTGCAAAAATAAGTATAACTTGAAAATGTAAAAATAGTGTACCACCACACCTGAAAATAATTGAATATGAATTTTTAAATAAATACACATTAAAATAGCATTTTTTGGACAAAGCTATAAATCGTAATTGGAATACCTTGGAACATAAGACAATGAATGAAGTCAGATACAAATATTTGTAGATAAGACGATGGAATTTTGAAATATTATGTTTTTCCCAAGGTGACCTATAGCTCCAATACAATTCTTATGAAAATCTCAACAGATATTTTGTTATTATTTTAGTAAATTAATTCTAAAATATATGCAGAAGAGCAAAGGGCAAGTAAAAGCAACATATTTTACATAAGCAAAATATCAAGGCTATTATGAAATTATATCAACTAACTTGGGGGAAGGGGTGGGTGGGATAGGATAGTGAAGAGATGAAAGAATATATTGATTAAACATGACAAAGTTGGAAAGAGAAGCATGGTCATCTCATTAATGACCAAGTACACTGCTGTGTAGTGGGGAAGCCAAGACTGCAGTAAAGATTTCAAGGAGAATCGCTGTCCGGTGGGTAAGTAATGCATTTATATGGCCACCTCATACTCTTAACAGAAAATCTTCAGCTCAGTTAAGGACTTAAAAGAAAAAGTTCACCTATAAAGGAAACAAAAAAATAATGTAGGTGAATCTATTCAAAGATCTTGGGATTGATTTTTTTTTCCCGAATAATAGCCTGAAAGATGCAAACCCTAAGCATCAACTCTAACTCCCTGTCTGGAGTCAATTCAGAATCGCGGCGCCATTCCCCATGCTCTGAGATGCGAACTCAGGAGGGGAGTCAGAAGCCTCCGCTACCTTATGGGGACTGGGGGTTTCCCATGGCTGGCTTTGTGCTTGGCAGCCCATACTGTAACCCAGGACACCAAACGATAACAATGATAGTAATAAATATAAATGCATTGAATTTATAATTTTCCACTAATCTAAAAGACTAGTCACTCAATAAAAGACATTAACACGATGAGAAAATATTCTTGATGCATATAATTTATGAAAGGTAAGATCCAGAAGATACAACTACTCAAAAAGTTTTTTTTTAATATACATGCTAAAATATCGACAATGAATTGTCATTTTACCAAAGTAGAAATCAGCATATCACATAACTATTTAAAGAGATGCAATATCTCCCCATATGGTAATAGGACTTAAAGATACCTCTGAGAGAATCTCTTGCCCTCAGCACTGGTTTGCAATACCGAAGTTGGCTTAGTGTTGGTGTTTTTAGGGCTTCACTAATTTTAAATACCCAGGCACTTTAGTATAAGAATTGGACTTGTAACTGCCTGGTTGGCGGTTCAAATCCACAAGCTACTGCATAAGAGAAAATTGATGTTTCTACTCCCATAAACATTTATAGCCTTGGAAACGCTATACCCTGTATGACTGAATTTGAATTGATTGATGGTCTTAAGTTTGGAAATTTTTAGTTTAATGAGAGTTTGAGTTACTTTGCAAAGCCCTCTGACATTTTCTATTCAAATAGAATGTAGATATAAATAGAAAATATCAAAATAGAATGTGAGATTTGTCATATATCCCTTGGGCATGCTGCCTGCAGAAAGCAGTCCACGGAGTGGGGCAGCATTTTGAGTACAACAGGGGGATATGGATGGAGAGGAGAGTGCGCAGGAAGATGGACCTACACCAGGACTGCAGCCATGAGGTAGGCCTGGAAGAATCGTGAGGACAACGCAGACCAGGCAGTGCATTATTTTATTAGGCCTGAGGTCTCTCTGGATCTTAACCAACTTGATGGCCCCCTAACAACAATATCAGAATAGATTTTCACTTTGAGGCACACAATTTTGTTTTTAATCACATACCCTACAGAAATTCTGGTGCGTGAATACTATAGAGCATGAACAACAATAAATAGATTTACAGACTTGTGAGTACATCCAACATAGAATAATTGAAATATTATGTTGGTCGATATTATTTTAAATGATGAATATATTCCCATGTAAACACACATGTAATGCTCTTACCAAGTCAATAATAATGTATACTCACCACAAATTATATGCCTCGGCAGGCAGGAATCTTAAAAAATACGTTGAGTTAGGAAACAACAATATATGTATGCATGTACATGTGTTTTTTGAGATGATTGTGGATTTTTAAAAGGAATTATATTAATGAACAGCCAAAAGGGTTGCTATGATATGTTGAAGTGTTCTCCCTCTCCCCATTATCTGTGGACTTGACTTTGCTTTGACAAAATTATTAGGTGAGTTAACAGAAGAGTAGACCCGAGTAGGGTGGACAGCATGAGATAACAGAAGGTAGATGAACATGTGCTGCATCCGCCAGTCACGAGGTGCATTCAGTGACAAGACGTTAAGAAAGCATTTGGAGAGAGAACATGACTTTACTGGCAGCCTGAATTTGGACTACTAACCTTTAGAACTGTGAAACAATGTGTGTCAGCTCTTAGAGTAAGCCATTGATTTGTGGCACTGTGTTACAGAAGTTCTAGGGAAGAAACAAAGTTATACATTTGGATTATTAAATATGCCTATCATTTAGGCTTATACATACACTTATAAGATTCTATTTAACAGAGATCAGAATACACTAAAATACATGTAATATTTTTTCATGTAGTAGATTGCCATTTCATATGGGTTACCTCTTTTTTTTACTGTTTTTAAAGTTTTTGAGTAACTTTTGCTACTCAAAAAGGACAGGGGTGGTTCCATTATATAATTTTCATCCATCTTCCCTTTATGAAATCCAAATTTAATTTGTGGCTAATGAAAAACTATCAAGGTCAGAAGTTAGAAATCAATGGCTGTTCCTCTTTGGAAGAAAACTAAGGATTTTCACCTCTATAAAGAGCTACAGTCTTGGAAACCCACAGGGAAAATTCTACCCTGTCCCCAAGGGTCACTGTGAGTCAGACTCAAGTTTATGGCAGTGAGTATTTTTCGTTTTGGGTTTTTTTTTTTTTTTTGAGAGGTGTTTGCTTTTTCTTTTTTCAAAGGAACCTAAAGCACAGCCACCATTCATTTCTCCGTGGAGAGGCGAATGCTGCTGAGAGGCCTAACAGCTATCAGTAGAGCTTCCAGGCCAAGATAAACGAAGGAGAAAGGTTTAAAGATTCGTTTCCAAACTCAGGCATTAAAAACAATATGGATCACACCAGTCTCATATCTTTATACATGAGGCCCTATGAATCAGCTACTAACTTTGAGGCAGCCAACAAAAACTATCCCTATCCATATATCTATAGCTATTGGTCTCTCTCTACATAAATGTTAAATATTTTAGGTTTTAGTTTCTGATTCTTCAATCATCTTACAGCCTAAATGTCATAATTCTAGTGATTCAAATTAATATTTGTTAGATATAACATTGATTTTAATTAGAGTAAAATTAATATTTTATGTACAATAAAATTAAAATGTTCTTAAATTTAAAAGCATTTGAAAATCCGATTTTAAATTATGTTAATTTAAAATGTAAATTTAAAATTCTTAACTTCATACAATCCCATTGAATTTAAAATTACTCCTTACTTTAGATTTACATATTTTACATTCAAAAAGATTGAAAAGAAATTAACTAAAAAAAAAATCCTTTCACATTATATGTTACTAAATTTTAGGTACTTGCAAGAACTGTTAGACTAAGTCTACATTATTTAAATTAACCAAAGCTCTCAAATGAAGTGACTCAAATAAGGATCCCTGTGGGGAATGCCTTGAACTGCTCTCAGAAAAGTTGCCCATTGACTCACCAGCCTCCTTGGACACTCATTCCAATCTGCCTATCAAGGTCATTGCGAGTCAGGTCAATTTGATGACAGAGTGTTATTCTTGTTGTCATTGTTGCTATTTAAATCATTCAACACAGGGAAGTGTAATTCCAGGGGTAATTAGTGTATTTTCCCTTGTATTTACAGTCACACATTTGAAGTTTATAAATACAAGTGCAAAATTTTCAAAATGAATTAAAAAATTTGAAAGCACACTACCTCTACATAGAAAGGAAAATACCCATATAAATAGTAACAAGATAAAACAAAATTAAACTATTACATAAATATCAATATTTATCGTGAACTGTAAAAGAAAAACAAACAAGAACAAAAAGATATGTCAACATTCTCAAGAAATCTACAGCCTCCTCTCCACTGAGACTCAAAGAATCAGGTGGTACCAGCTCATCCCCGCCGCCCCCCCACCCCCTTGAGGACTTCTTTGATCAGGATCACAATAGAAACCCCTGGGCAGAAGAGACCCCCCAATTAAATAGAACAAGACTCAACATCATTAAAAGCAAAACAAAAGCATCAGAGTTATTGGACTGATAGAAATTGGTGACCCCTTTTAAGCTTGGCTCAAACAACCTTTCAGCCAAACAGGAGAGAAGCCCAGAAATTGAACAGCAACTGTGGGAGGGACAGAGCCCTTCGTAGGTCAACTCTTGAAGAGGAAAAAAGCAGCATCTGCCACAGTGGAGACAAAACACAATTCAGAATCAAGAAAGGAAAGGAAAACTGGAAATTGGGAACCTGGGAAAGAAAAAGGCTACATGCTATTGCAAAGAGGGGATTCTAATCTATGTCTGGAAATAAAACATGCATGAATTGTTGAGCGCAAAACTAACTTGCTCTCTAAGGTTTCATCCAAATTTAAATTAAAATAAGAAATGAAATACCAATATTTTTGTTATTGATGATCAAAGTACACTCTCACAATTTTACTTACTATCAACATTCTTACAGATTCGTTTTTGCATGGTTAAAATATTGGTAAAAGACTTCTTAGGAAATTAATATTTTGGTGAATCAACTTTCAGCTAATTGTTTTTAGTGAACTGGCTTGCAATCTGATGATAAAAAAGCAAAGCAAAGATTATAAAATTGGAATCACTCAAAAGTGATGAGATTTTGAAATAGAGAATGCCAGAAATGGAAGGAAGTGAGCGGCTGTTAAAGGTTTTGCCAAATTTTCCCCGCTAGTTAGTACTGGAGCCAGGGCTGGAGTCTATATTGAACAGATAGGATTCTGGTTTCTGTTCAGCTTTGCAAACGCTTTGACAGGGTCCAGAAAGAGGTGTAACAGCAACAATGGCAAATGTTCATTAAACTAAAATTGCTTTAAGCAATGCTTCCATATAATACCAGACAATCACACTGGATATGGGAGAATAGATGATTTTTCTTTTTCTTTTTGTGCCTTACTGTATTCCATAATTATTTTCAATTTACATGCATTATTTTTACCTGGAGAGATCTGCAGTTTATTTTTTATGATGGTAAAAGACCTCTATCCATATGTCTAGTTCATTGCTTTGTGGAATTCTACATTATAGGAATTAAATGATTTGCTTCATGAGAAAATTATTTTATCTACTTGCTTAGTCTATGATTCAAAAGAAGTCTTAACTATGAGAGTATTGTGGTTTCGTTATGTTTAAATATTTACCAAAGGTATGTTGATGAGAAAAGGCTACACTTAAACTGAAGTTCCAGTTACTTCCAACTCTTAGAAACACTGCATTAGCTTTCAGAGACCGTGGTGGGGAGTGTTTGAGGTAGGGCTGGGGACACAGTGGGGTGAGTGTTGCAGGTTGGACTTCCTGAACTGGGAGCATCCAGTCTCCCTGTTGGGAAAGAGAGAGCTGGAAAAACCACAAGGGAATTTTTAGCTTGGAAGTAAGATCACGTCCATTCACTGATTATGAGCCAGACAAGAGGCAAGATTTACTTCACAGCAAGAGAAATGAGAGTAGTGTGTTCAGGACCGAAATAGAAAGAAGAGAACACTGGTGAACAGCAGTGACGTCAACCAAGGAAGGTCTATTTATTTTTCCTAAATTGCAAGGATACCAATGTGGGATACCAATTGTTAAAATTACTATTTCCCCTTGCCATTACTCCTGTACTTTTAACCTAAAAGATTTGGAGGAAATTAGGGAGAGGGGTGAGGACAATCCTTGACAAGTACAACTACCCAACTCTGAGGATTAGGGAAGGACAAATAAGAGATAATATATGTAAAGACATTGACCAGCTCAGCGGGAAGGAGCCATTGACATTCAAGGCCCTATTTTAAAATATGCTGATGAAAGAAGAAAAAGCCCTAGGAAGCAAGTAAAAGGGAAAAGGGACAATTATCATCCCTAGGCCCTTCCAATCAAGTGCCCAGGGACTCCAGGAAAAAAGTGAGCAAAAGCCAACAGCTCTATCTTGTCATCTTAGGTTAATCCTTTTCCAATGGCTAAGCTTTGAGTTTTAGATCCTGTGGATCTAAAGAGATCAAAAATAATATCCTAATGGCCAACTCAGATTTCTACAAAGAGAATTTGACTCCACTTCTGGAATTCCTCATACCCTGACAAGGATATTTTTTGCCTCAGTAACTGCACAAGAAGTCATGATGAACATCTCTTGTGTTTAATCAGTGTCCATTCTTTAGTGCAACAGCTAGGTTTGCATATGAAGTGCACACACAGAGCGAGGGTCTCTGCATCTTTATGGAAAATGAACCGTGGGAGGAAAAAACAGAAAAAATATCATCCACAACGAGCTGATTCTGACTCATAGTGACCCTACTAAGCAGAGAAGAAATGTTCTTCTCAGTTTCTAAGACTTTAAATCTTTCTAAGGTAGACACCCTCCTCTTTATCCTGGGGAGTGACTGATGGGCTCAACACACTGACCCATGCTTAGCAGCTCAGTGAGCAGCCCACCATGCCATCAAGGGGTCTTAGAGAATTAAAACGGGGTCCTAAGCAGGAGAGAAAGGAGCGCTGGTGGAGTTATGTGCTCCAATGCTAGTGCTGAAAGATCTGGCAACAACCTTACAAGTGCAATCGGTGCCCCCAAACAAAATGCATATGAAGTTGAGTGAAAACTCAGTTTGCTCTCTACACTTTCACTCAGAATGAGAGAGAGAAAGAGAGGGAGCAAGGAAAAGGAAGGAAAGAAGGAGAATACATTCAAGCTTAGCATAAGGTATGGACCATTTCTACTCTGTCTCCCGGGATTGCTAAGAGTAGGCATCTACTTGATGGCATACAGCATTACACGGTAGATATGGGGTTAATTATTTGAGGCAAAGATGCCAGTCGGACAGCTTTTGACAATGCAAATCAATCTCTTTATAGGAAAATTCTATAAGAAAGCAGAATTAACAAAACATTATACATGAAAGGACTGCATGCTTGACCCTTGGGTTATTATGACCTGATGAAGCAAGTTTTTGTTTTGTTTTGTTTACATTGCATAATTTTCTTTCTTTCAAACTTCTTAAATAGAGTAAATAATATTTGAGTTGGTTTAGAAATTCTACAGTTACTCTAGGATGTTTTAAAATATTTAAAGTTAGGAGGATTTTACTACATGAACTTCAAGATACTTTAATGTTGTAGCATTCTGATGATTATAGGATGAAAATAGAAAAAGGAGAATCAATGTCCACAAAACAAATGGTTGGTTTTAGTCACTTATGTTATTGTCTGTCAAATGCACATTAGAGGTTAGATACATGCTTTAGGATAAATTGTCTGTTAAAAAGCTCCCCATTTACCAGCTGAGCATAGAAACCTGGCTTAAATCACCATATATACTCATGTGTAAGCTGAATTTTTCAGCACATTTTTTCATGCAGTCTTTGTAGTAAAATTAGGTGCTTCAACTGAAACTTGAGTTGGTTTACTATTGATTATATACTATATGGTCACATTTAGTGGCATTATTACCACTACCAAGAAATCTCTTTGTGTCAATGTGGCTTTTTAGACTAAAGACTCCTCTGACAGATTATTGAGACAATTTAAAGACTAGTTTACATTTAGACTTAATATCAACCAATTTGGAAGGAACATTACCAACACTTCTATAAAACAAAGCAAGATTTCTGAAGTTCATGTAAAAATGAAAGCATGAAAAACAATACTGATCACTTTTCTGTTGTAACTTCTTCCTAGTATTGGATTGGTTTAGTGTCCTTTAACCCAGAGAAGAGACTACCACTTATACAGCTTATTATTAAGACAAATAATAGAAATCTGACTGAGCAATAGAATCCTTCTTCATTCTTGTATCTAGTCATAATCATACACTCTGAGGGATTGCAGTTCTTCCTATCCACATCAATGTTCACCATAATTATCCAGAGTCCAGATTATCCAGAAGAAAGATGACCAATGGAATATCTGGTTTGAAAGAAAAATAAGTGTGACATTCAAGAGACTCATGGAGAGGAAATGTGATCTAGACTCTACCAACTGAATATACATTCCAAAATGTTCCCTAACTCTGAATAAAGTCATCTTCAACAAGGCCTATGGGGTTCTAAGAATCAAATACTTAGTCATGTAATAGAAAGCATACACATGTCTTTTTGCTCAGTTATAATATTTTGCTCTCTTACTATTACTCAGGGGTGCTGTACATTTTTCTAATGTTCTCCTAATGAAGTTGTGGCCAAGGCCTTAAATTAACTATTTACTTTACCAATGCCAAATCAAGAAGCTTGGTTTCTTTCCGGATTCTTTCCCAACACAATTGTATTACATATCTTTTAATAACTGGGGAAAAAAGGAATACACAAAAGGAAAACAAACACAAAAGAAACTAGAAATCAAACTCCATGAAACTTTTAGAAGAACAAGAAGCTCTAGACCATAAAATTAGTAGAACCCCATATTTTTTAGAAATCAGTCATTCAGTTTTTTATTTAAATTTTAAAAGCTTTGTTGTTAAATACTTTTATTTCCCCCTCTTAATTACAAATGTTTGTTCTTTTTTTTCTTAAGCAGAGTATACAGGACTTAACTTTTCTTTAAAAAGTCTATTTTTCTACCTTTAAATAACATTAAGGCTCTCTCCAGAATATGTAGAATCAAGCTCTATAATCTGTTAATATACAGCAGGCAACTGCCTTGAATATTTTATCAGGAAGAGATTGTGTTTTTATTTTAGAAGTAAGTAAGAAGTATCTGTAACACATTTTAAAAGTTAAATTTGTGATTTTTGTTTATTTACATTCCTTATTGCATCTAGCTTGGCCTTGAAGAAATCCTTGCTCCTAATTTGACATGCCATTTCTCTGGCTTTTGTTGTTACACATGTTTTCTCATAAGGAAGCTACAATGTTTTTTCAGCACCATGTGTCTTATAATTGTCCCCACAGGAAGGAAATTCATGGATTGCACAGTCATGAAAACTTTCCTTTCCTCAGGCACAACGAATTGAATGAAATGAAATGAATTCCTCAGGCAGAACAAAATAATAATGTCAAGAACCTGGGGCTGGGTGGGCACAGATTTTTCCTTCTTGGTCTATCTGTGACTACACCCCTTGTCCAGGTCTCTTTCCCCTTCAGTAGGGCATTACCGTAGAGCTGAGAACTGAATGGAGCAGCCACTCAAAAGTTACATCATTAGACAATCCTTGGGTTTTAGGGTTGTTCTCCAGGTTGTGTTGAAAATACAAATGGTACCAGAATGCATTTGAAGCTAGTGAATGTTCAGGTTGGAAGGTTTTATAGGATTATAGGGAATCCAAAGACATGGGCTCGTGAAAGAACCACAGAGGTGATGCAACACTAGATTGTTTGGAAGGTACTTTCCAGAGCACAGAGGCTGCCCCACTGAGAAGGAGAAGGAAGTTGAACATTGCTGGCTGCTTGTCCATTCCCCAAAACAGCCTGGCTGTGCACTCTGCTCAATCATGGGAAGCCTTTAAAAGAAAATATTTGTAGAAGTATAAGATACACATCCTTTTTAAAAACCAGTTATTTCATTAACTAACTCATTTAAAAGATAGTGTGGCAAAGTTGTTCAAATAAATGTAAAAGCATAAGAACCACAGATAGAAATCTGCCCTCTTGATCCCAAATTCTATTTTTTTTTCATACAATGCCTTTATTGCTTGGCAATAAACCAGAAAAAGAGTAGACCAGGTTAGAGGGCCAATAAATCTAATAGAAGAGGAAAGGACAATGGTGTAGTCATGAGAGGGAATGAGAATCCCCAGACCTCCAAGGTGGAGAACACAGGTAACAGAATAGCCAAGTGAATGGACGGAAGGGGCTTTTCTCCTTTCTGCAGGTGATGAGTAGCCAGGAGAGCACTGAGTTGGGGGGTTAACCAAAAGTCAGTAGCTTAAGCCCCCCAGCTACAGAGAAAGATGAAACTGCTTTGCTCTTGTAAAGATTTATAAACTTAGAAACTCATAGATATACTATGAGTCTGAACGGTTTAGTAGCTATAAGAGGAACAGCATAAGAAGCAAACTGCTTCTCACTTGATGTTGTTTCCTGCATGTATACATAGTATGCACAGAGTAACAGGAGTTTTGTTCATCAAACAATAAGCAATGACCCTGAACTTCAGACCCCAGCAGCTTGGCCACCATGACATCTTCAGTGGATCCCCAGGCAACCACCAGGCATCCTTCAATAGGGAATCTCCCATCTGTCTTACTTTAGTTAAATTCAATCTAGTGCTTTTCTATTCATGATGCTTAGTGCATGCCAAAACTCCAGCAAACTTGCCAGGAAAAGTTGGCACATTCTTGTGGCCATTAGAGTCTGTAAGTGAAAACTAACATTTCTTACATTTATATGAAGTGACTGGGTATAAAACAGCATACAGTAAGACATTGTATAGGGTCTGTTTTTTTTTTAAGTGTCCGTTTTAAATTCGTGTCTCAAATATTAAAGAATAAAGGAGAGAACATCCTGGAATAGGTTTGATTAGAAATAAGGTTGATATTTTTTAACAAAATATTTCAGTGATACCAAATCTCAGTATTTTGGTGACTATAAAATCATAGCCCACAAATGTTTTCTATAAAATTCCAGCTAATAATTGTTTAGACTCTGTTGGCTGTATGGTTCTGGAACAACCATTCCTCCCTGCAGGTGACAGCAGCACCATCGACTCATGATGGCAGAGTCCATTCTGAGGCATCGCAACCACTAAGACAGAGGAGAGCTGCCCTCGTGGGTAAACCTCAGAGCAGCGAGTCTCATCTGAGTCTCCTGGGTAGTTGGTGGTTTCGAATGACTCCTAGATAATGAAAAAGCAAATGGAGTGTTTGGATTCTAGTAAAACTTATGCAAAAAACATCGTGGTGGGCCAGTTTCTGTCCATGATCCCTGTTTTAAAAGATGAGGTGTTCCTTACATGGTAAAGTGTAAAGTTTGTCAAGTGGTTCTGATACTTGGAAAATGGGTAAAAATGTTGAGTCTGAGAATAACAACCTGACTGGATGGGCATTGGGGGGGTGGCAGTGGACAAGAAGACATTTTTGGATTCTGAAATGTGAATGTAGTATGGAATTCATATTAAGTGTTTAAAGAAACAAGAAAAGGTTACTTGATAATTAGGGGGTTTTGGTTTTGGGTTTTTTTAAGGCAAAGGTATAAAGTGATGCTTCAGAAAGCTGAATAAGGCACATTAATAAGAAAATGTTTGCACTCAGACAAAAGAGAAACAAAACCAAATACTGGCACTGTTATTTCCCCTGTATCTTTCCTAGTTTTAGGCTTAGCCAATCCTCAGGTATTAGGTTAAAACTGTGTTTCATTGGTGATGCTATAAGAATTGTATCTCTTCATGGCCTCTAGAATACACATCATTGCACATTGTAGAGTACACATCATACCCAAAATGGTATCACAATGCCTGTGCTTTAAAAATGGTGAGCTTAGAAGTTCTGGCACCAGGAAAGCAAGAATTGGCAGAGAAGGAACAAGAATCACAAGAGAGTTTAAGTTATGCCAGAAACAAACTCAACTACTTCCTAATTATGTCACTGGCTGCCTTTATTGGCACTTAACAGCTGTGTATTTTCAGGAAATAATTGAGGAATTAATTCTTTAGCCAAATGTTGCCCAGTGACCTGCAGAACACTTTGTCTTCTGCTAGTAGGACAGAGGCTGAAAGATACTTGGTGAATAAGCTCCAATCAGGACCTCAAAGGTCTCGAGTATGTTTATGAGACATTTTTTTTGGCTGCCTGACTGGTGCACATGGGTTCTAGAATCTTTAGCTACTTACTTCTATTTTACCATGACTTCCTTCTTCTTCTCTACAATAATAAACACCTCTCTGTATTAGGGTTTAGTTTACTTGTTTATATCTATGTCATATAGAGGTGATATAATTAAGCAAATCAAAGAAATATGATGGGGATTCCAAAAATTCACAGAACAATTTCAATATATTTTAATTTCATTTTTTGGAACATTTTTTTGGGGGAGGGCATCACTACCCTCAGGTGGTGGAAGTAGGAGGCCCAGCCCCACTGCTGGAATCGAACCTCCATCCCAGTGGGCCACAGTCCCGTGCACAACCACTATGCCACTGGGGCTCAGCCCTTTGGAACATTTTTTAAAGCTCCCTCAATCCCTTCACTTTGCTCAATTATTGCAACTTGATGACCAATTTCCTGGAGGAGAAGAACTTTTTGTTTTGCCTTCTGCCAAGTATTTTTCACCTGGGAGCACAATAGTTGCAAGGTTGGCTGCTCCATCCTTCTTCTGCGGAGCAGCCTTTCAATCAGCAACAGCCTGCTTTAACATGGTACCAGCTAGGTCCCATCATACAAATTCCAAAACCAAGGCTTCACCTGCCATCAGTTTGATTCTGTCTCATAGTGACCCTATACGAGAGGGTTAAACTGTCCTTGTGAGTTTCCAAATGGTAACTCTTTCTGGGAATAAAAAGCCCCATCTTTCTCCCAAAGAGTGACTGGTGGTTTCAAATTTCTGGCCTTATGTTTCACAGAGCAACGTGTAATCACTATGCCATCAGGCTTCCTGCACAAAAAACTACAGTCTAGGACATCCTGTAGGACAGTTCCACTGACCCGTCATACCTGGGGGGTGCAATGGGTTTGGACGTTTGCTTGCTTACAGAGGAGGAACCTCCATGGCTGTGCAAATGCCATTTTTCTGATGCACCGCAGCTCTATGCAGAACAGAAAAGGACACTGCCCAGGCCTTCACCACCACCAGGGTTCTTCCTATGTTTGAGGCCTTTGTTGCAATTGGTGTCAATCCCTCGCCTGAGGGTCTTCCACTTTTTCATTCTCTCTCTCCTTCCCCAAAAATGGCCTCTTTCTCCAGGGATTGGCCTCCTCTGACAACATGTCCCAAGCTTGCAAGATGAAGTCCCTCCATCCTTACCTCCAAGGAGCCCTCTTGGCCATACTTCTTCCTAGAGAGACCAGTTTATCCAGGGGGTCTCAGCGGTGATGCTCTCCACTGCTAGTCATAAGATTGGTGCTTCCAATCCTCCAGGCCTTCCATGGAAGGCTGAATGGTGCTCCCTCTCTGGTTACCCAGAGTGTATGGTGCGCACCTGGGGCCACCAGAAGTCAGTACAGACTCTGTGGCAGCTGTCAGGTAGAAAACAAGTCAAAGACCTGGCAGGGGGGTATTTCACTGAATCCATTGTGCCAGTGGTAAAATGGAATGGAGACAATGTAAACAAATAGTTTATGGTCCAAGTGTCAACAAGAAGAAGTGCAGAATTCACAGGGGCATGGTCTTCATGACCTTTTTGACAAAGCCAGTTAGACCGCAAAGAAAGTGCCATTCAGTCATCATCAAGGCCTAGGGAAGGGAGCCATGTCTCTCACTTTCATAGCAGGCTGCTCCCTGTTTGCTCTCCCTGCTCTGGTGCACACTCTGGTTTTCAGCCCTATTACATTACCATGCATAACAATCTGTCACTATTATTCATGGCTTTTCTCCAGTCTCCATACTTTTGACATTGCCATTAAAGAGATTCAGTGTGCTTAGTAGCTCTTTAAAAAATAAATAATTGAAAGCTAAATTATATTAAACCGGGCCAGCGCTGACCCCTTCACCTCAGTCCATTGCTATCTCCTTAAATGTATTCCTTCTTAAATCATATTGTAATTTGAAGATGCTGAAGTCTAAGTTTTTTGACTCAAATGCAGTTCCTTCTGATGCATAATTCATTTTCACTTTGTTACTGGTGCTGCACACGCAATCGTTTTTTTGGCAGCTAAATGCAGGATGAAATCAACAACTCTGTAAAGGGTGAGGAATCGGAGTGGACATCTTGGCGGAAGAAATATTAAGCATGTCACAATGTTTTGTACTCTGTCTGCTGAAATGGAGACAAAAATCTCCAACAACTCCCAAGTTAATGTGAGAGAATGGCATTTTATGGCTGAAAATTATCTACCACTGATGTCATGCTGATGTTGCATTTAATTATTCTACACATCACAGAAGATGATGACTTTTGAATGTTTTTAAGCTTCACAACTATTTGATGAGCATCTTTTGAAGTTTTGCTATTTTTATGAAGGAAAATGTGCCCTGGTTTGTCTGTCACTCGCATATTCCCTAAGGTTTTAAAATTCCGGATGAAAACACATGGCCTTAAAACAAAGAGGAATCTCAAATCTAGAAAAGGGTATCTCTCAGCGTGATAGGTTGGCAACATGGGCTGGAGTTTGGACGTTTGGTAACTTAGTTAAATTTAGACCTGCAACACAGACAACTGGATATCATGCTTGCTTTATATTATGGAAAAAAGTGATGTCATCGGTAGTACATCCAGAAAGCTTCCCTACACTGCCCCTTAAAAATAAACAAACTAAAAGCATATTGCTCTCTTTCCTCAAAATACTTGTTAAATCATTCCATCTGTTACTAGGGCTATCCTTTTGCTTTTTAAGAAAATGTCCTTCTGTCTGCCAGGTTTCTATATGTGATATACCTTTCTTCAAGGAATCCATGGAGTCGGCTTCCAACTCATGCTGACCTCGAACTGTTTAGAATGAAATTGTGCTGTTTTCAGAGGCTAATTTTCTTTTTAGGAGTAAAGCTCCTGGACTTTTTTCTGAGGTACCTCTGGGTGGACTTCCAAGTTTTCACTTAATAGGTGAGTGTGTTTACTGCTCTCCTCATCCAGGGAAGCCTGCACTTTGTCATGCTCGGTGTTTCATAACTGCATTCTGTTGCCACCTCTTTGGCATTAGGCCTCTAAGTTGGCTAGCTCCTGAGGTGCAAGCGCTTTGTCTGCCAATTATTTAGAATGTCAAGATAGATGACTGTGAGGGAGACATGTGTGTGTGTGTGTGTGTGTAAACTGTGCACCAAAGAGGGGGTAGATGGTACCTTCCATTTTTCCACTAATTTAATTGCCACACTTTATCTGTTTATTACACTATCCTCACTGGATTGCACTAGTTCCTTCTAGACAGCTTGATAGCAGACAGTGGAAGACAAATTTTCAGAAATAAGGGGGAAAACAACCTGAAAGGTTAAGTGGTTAGAGGGACTGCTTGATCAGGGTTGATTAAAAGAAATAAATCTCTCTCACTTGATACAAGGACAATGAGTGACTTAGGCAGGACACTGAGGGCGACAATGTCTTTTCCCTTTCTCATGTATTCATAGTGACAAATTTGAGATGAAAAAGATTTATGTGGTTCAAGGGTAGCTTTGGGATAAAATTTAATCAATTGGTCAGCAGGTCTCTATTGCATCTCAACAATGAACAAGTCCTGTGCTAGGCACAGAGGAATACTAGCGTCTTGGAATAGAGTCTGAAGCTCTTGGTAATTTTTTAATGAAATAAAATAGCTCAAAGTCCTAAAAGAATCACTTAATAAGTCGTATGAGAAACTTCAATTGATGTCTCTCCAAATTAACAACTCCACAGTGCAAGAACTCCTCTTGAATTTCTGATGGCTCGCATCATTTCTGTATGATATGGGGAGCTTCTAGGTGACGTCTAGTAATTGTCATTCTTATTTTTTTTTCTGATTGGAAATTTTTGATAGAATCAATGAACTGGATCTCTCTGTTTAGGTGTGATTGTGTGTTTAGCTTATATTGTAACAAACTGGGATGGGAAATTGATTGTAGAAGGCCATGATTGTTATTGTATTGTGAAGGACCTTGAAGCATTCTCAAAAAGTAGACTGGCTCTGTGTGGTGTCTCATGAGGAGCATGACCTCTCAATTATCAATAGAGACTTGTGATTCTTAACTGTATTTTGTTACTAAGAAATGAAAGTTTGTGCAGAAATTCCAAGCAAACCTGTAAATGCAATCTTTTTTCCTATTATTATTATTGTCCTCTTTTCCACTATCTTTTCTGACATCCCTGTCTCTCTTTCTCCTTCTAATCTTTGGTAAATGATAACCCTTCCAATATGATCAAGGTAAGTGGTAGATACTATAGGTTATAGAGTCCATAACATTCTCAAATATAAATTAGAAAAGAGAAAACAAAATTCTTCAGGATCCAAGATGCTAAAAGTGGATACCAGAGTGTGGAAGTTATTTGCAAAGGTCACCTCCTTGCAGGGCTGATGAAGTGCACTGCTTCCCTCAAACATTGTCTACTCATGAAGTCAGCGCAGGTGCCAAGTCAACTATAGACAAGCATGTCCCCGAAGGAGGAACTATAAACACACTCTGGTTGATTTGAAAGAAAATAACAGACTCTTGGGGCTATTTAAATTCTTTGTATAAGGCCAATGATATATATTGACTCTACTTGAAGTGCAAGATAAAAGCAGAGCAAAACAAAACTTGGAAAGTGATTGCATTTTCTCAAAGCATTCTTTCAGCAAAACTACCTACTCCAATATCTACATTTTCCTTTTTATTTTTAGCAGTATTGGTTCAGCATTCATTCTCAGTCTGTTTTATCTCTTTTCAGAATGGGGAAACATGAGTTCTTCTCTTTCACTCTCAATCTAGGGTGAGCAAGGTTTTTGCATGATGTGTGGTTAAGAATATCGTTGACATTTTAGTAAAATTAAGCACCAGGGGAAAATAAGCAAAAAGTGAATCTGTGTAAGCAAACCACAAAGCCTGAAATATTTATTATCTGAATTTCTACAGAAAAATGTTTACCTACCTTTGTTTACATAGGTTCTGTCAACTCTAAAGTAGGATATGATTTCTGAAAATAGAAGCAATGGTCAGGGTATGGAAGTTGGCAGTGCATTTTAATAAATATTGGCATACACTCCAATAGCAAAGACAGAAACACTCTTTCCAAACTCACTGACGTTGAGTCAATTCTGATTAACAGAAACACCATGGGACCAGGCTGACTTGTATGAGTTTCAAGACTATACCTCTTCCTGGAATCAAAAATGTCATCTTTTTATAGCCTGTGCTTGAAGTTAGCAGCCCAAAGCTTAACCCACTAAGCTTGAAGACCCCTTAAAAACAAACAAAACAAATCACAATACCAACAAATATAGAACTGTGCTCCTGAAGGAATGTCTTGGAACTTGAAGAGATTTGAAAGAAGCCTTGCCAATGTGTTCCTGGATCGCCTGGGTTTGGGGTTCCTCAACCAATGGTTAAGCACTGAAGTGTGGGATGATGATGTTCAGAAGCATACTTTGGCTACTCTGTAAGTGCCAGTGCAGCCCATGTTACTAGATTGACATAAGGAACCAAATTCAGTGTCAGGATCAGACAAGAAATCAGGGAAACTCATGAACAAGATGGGACACCAGATGAGCAAAATGGTTACTTTGAAGCGAGGTCCAAGAGTTAAGCCTGAAACAATTGGTTACATTTTATGAAGGTACCTCACAATACTATCTTTTATTTGAGAATGATGAAGATTTTGTCTTTTGAATGTTTCTTAGATCTTGCCATTTATCAGCTGGGAGCCCGTAGAGGAGGAGCCTTCATGGGGTAGAGGGCGGTTCCCACACATCCTCAGTCCCTTGGCGAGTGGGAGAGAGATGCCAGCTTCTCCTCCAGGGGAGAGCACACTGGGAGACGGACTAGGTCTGACAGGCTCCTCTGCCTTGAAATGGACTAGATGGTAGCGAGTCTAGTTTGGGCGTAGGTAAATGCAACCCTGCTGCATTGTAGATGATCATCTTGTGTGAAAACCTGCTCCCTGTTCAGATCTCCCAGCCATTGCTGGTGACTCTGAAGCTCTGAGGTGGCCTTCCTTCCTTCACCCCCACCCCCACCCCAATGTTGTTCAGTCGATTTCAAACCCTAGTGCTTCCATCGGACAGTGCACAATTATTCAGGAGGATTGTTGAGGCTATAATTCTTTGTGGAAGCAAACTGTGTCATCTCTCTTTTGTGGAGTAGAGGAACTGGTAAGGTAAAAGTCACCACCTTCACATGCTGCAACTTTATGGGGACCTGTCCTGCTCACAAATTGCATAATTTGGGCTATCTTGGACCCCTCCACTTCTAAAAGTGATGGTGTGCCCTTTTCTCACCCCTAGTTGGTGAGAAAACTCCCTCCAGAGTCCTCTTGGGCCTACCCGGGATGCAGAGCAGTTCAGGAATTCATCCTTCTCTCAACCATGTGGCAAATGATTTCCAGGCAAGCATGGGGTGCAGACGTCTATAACATCCAGGAAGCCAAAGAAGATGGTCCAGTGAGATACAAAGCAAATTATCCCATAAGCCTACAGAGAATCAACAAAATTTCAGGTGTTAAGATAGAGAAAAAAGGCAATGTATGAAACAAAATCTATATTCATCAACGTTGACAGCAATATTATTATAAACTGAATTAAAGTTCAATAAATGCATGCCGGGCTCCTCTATTACAGTGATGTCGGCTCATCTTGTCAGGTGTTTGGATGGAGAAGTGCATGTGATTCTGAGCTAGGGCTTTGTGTGAGACATGGTGGCAGGTGAGGTGAGCCGCAAAGGCATGCCATGAACGCATCCTCTAGGTAAGAGAGACAGTTCAAAGGTGTGAGATTGCAAAGACGGTGAAACACTAATGGAAGAAGGATTGTCTACTAAGGCAGAGTTGTTTCTTTAAATATTAATTTCTTCAGAAGATATTCCTATGGCTCTGCTGGTGTTCACTTTGGTAGAGCCACCCCAACATGTGCTTTGGCTCTGAATAGATAGGTAGATAAGAGTATAAAACAATTGATCGCAGGGCCTTGTCTATTTTACTTATTCACTGCCATCAAAATTATTTCTTACACAGACCGCAAGTTTGTTTTACAAAGCAAATTTGTTGCCTTACATATTAGGACATGAGAAGTCTAAATTCAAATGTGTTGGCTGTAGGCGAAGAGCTCTTTCAGTAGAGTATGAAGAAAGTTGTCCCTTTAAATTCTTACACCTTGCCAAACTTCACCTGACTTCAGAGTCACCTTGGGCCTGCTCTGAATGCAGTGAAGTCCAGGATTCCCCTCTCTTCCTCCCTCTTTGCTTTTTTGTTTGCTTTTTAAATTCTGTTTCTTTATCTAAAGAGATTGACTTGAATATATCCTATTCTAATCCGACCTCATTAACATACCAATGACAAAGCCATGTCCAAATGTGCTTTTAACCCCAAATTTGTTATGACTTTTTTACATACCTGAGTCTGTTCACAGCCATGTGCTCAAGAGAAGGAGACAATGACAGTCTCGAGCCATATTCACAGTTATGAAGGTTGAGCCAGTAGTTGCACCTATAGTGCTAATCCCCTTCCTCTTCTTCACTGACCTTCTAATTTATTGTGATGCCATTTCCCAGTGACTAGAGTCCCATGATATCACATCCAAGCATGTGAGATGGAGTCTCATCACCCTGGCTTCTAAAGGAGCATTATGATTCTACTTCCTCCAAAATAGATTGTTTTTCTAGCACTCCATGGAATTTTCATTTTTCTTTTTGAACAAGGCAATTCAAAGGAATAAATACTTTTTATTCATTATTTATATTTAATTTACTTCTAAGGACATGGTTTGGGTCAGGCACATTTAGTCCTGAAAGTGTTGAAAAACAAAGATGTCACTTTTAGGACTGATTGTGTCTCCTCGACTTTTAAGTAACTACCAAATCGGGGATTGCAACTCACATCAACTCTCTGGGATAGGCCAGAATTGCCCCTGTGAGTTTCCCAGACGATCAGTCTTTATGGAGTGGAAAGCCTCCTCTTTCTCTCTTGAAGCAGCTGGCGATTCCACACTGCTGACCTGGAACCACTACACCAGCAGAGTTCCTGATTGTGGATCCTCGTTAGTGACATCTCAGATCATTTCCATCTTCTCTCCAGTTAACATCACTGGTATTCTGGTCCAGTGATGAAGATTTTGGTTTTCTTTATAATGAGTTGTAGTCGATATGGAATATTATTCTCTTTGGTCTTCATTAGTAAGTGTTTCACATCCTCTCGGCATTCAGTCAGGAAAGTTGTGTCATCTGCAACCAAGTGGTGATCATTTGACCAGAACAAAGAATTGCTGCAGGATTTAAATTCAGGAAAGCTGTCTGGTAGGGTGGTATCCCGTACACATACTTACTCACTTTGGAGTCACAGAGCCAACCAAATGAAGAACTTCCAGAGGAAGAAACCAATCAGGCCTCGAATTGCAATATTAAGTGAATGGGCTCTGATGTGGTATCAGGCTACACTGCATCTACTAAACAAGGTCAGCTGTTCAAACCCACCCATTTCTCCAAGAGAGAAAGGTGAAGTTTATTTCTATGTGGAGTGAGGGCTTCTGAAACAGTTCTAATCTGTCCTCAAGTGTTAGTTGGAGTTGAAATTGAGTTTCTGGCCCTTAATAAAAGTGTTCAATCTTAATGCTGAGCAACAATCAGAAAAACTGGACTGTCTAAAGAAGACCAGGGCCTCAGGGATGGAGGGAAGTTTCTTAACAAGATTCTATAGGCAGATTATGCAACCTCACATTTGGAGGTCAGCATTTATAACACATTTTTGGAGGACACAATTAAATTCATAGCATCCTTCTTTTTAATTATTTTTTCTCTTTATCCAGTTTCATCTTTTGTACAAGGTATAGTGTATGCTAATTTAACTTGCGAGACACAATAAAAGTAGAAGTAACTCTTTTTTTTTTAGCTTAACTATCAGAGTTGTTCAAATCCTCCTACAGGGTAGGAGGGGCATTTCCTGGAACCTCCCAAGACCAGAGGAAAGATAGTCATAAAGGTCATCAGACAGACCTGGAACTATGAATGCTTTTTTACTGTTGTTGTTTTAGCTAGTTTTCTTTTTTTATTTGTGTTATGTTTTTTCTCTTTTTAGTCACTCTTTTCTTTTCTATTTGTCTTGTCTCATGTTATTGTTTTGCCTACCTCTTTAAGCTAAGCATGGGAAGCAAGCCTGAGGAGAAAGCAAAGGGACAGACAGTTCCAGAGGGACTGGTGGGGAGGAAGAGGTGGGTAAAATGAGCTGTGAACCAACAATGCCAGAGACAGGGGAACAACTAGGGAATTAAAAGCAACACACAGGAGGACGTTGAGACCGTGGGGGTGCAGGCACAACTACAGTCTAGCTGAGAGGGAAAAGTAAGAGACAGAAGAAGGGAGAATTTGTTGGTAGGCATGATAAAGGCAAAGAATACAGGAAAGATTTAGGAAGCAAAGCTATGGATACAGGTATAAACATAGGTGTGCACTCATGTAAATATATTAATTTATAAAAATCAAGGCATTGGCCTATATACATATATTTATATGGAAATATATTGAGGTTGTGGACAGACTTTGGACCTCTGCTTAAGCCCTGTCTCAACACAAGAACACTTTGCTCTAACAGCCTGGCATTCTGTGATGCACACCCTCTCAACCATATGGCTGAAGGACAAAAGGGTACATAATAAGAAAATGTGGTGAAGATAGTAGATGGTGATCAGTTATCAAAAGATAACACATTCAAGGTCTTAATATCTTGAAGTTAAACAAGCAGTCATCTAGCAGAGAAGCAACAAAGTCCATATGGAAGAAGCAAACCAATTAATGCAATCATGCGGAGGCAATGGAATCAAGTAACAGACAACAGAAGACCACAAACACAAACAAACAAACAAATAGAATAACATTGAGAACAAGGGAGGTCAGAACAGAGAGCCCAAATCTGTCTGTAAACAATAGGGCATCCCCTCACACAAAAGTCACAAGAAAGGGATTTGCCAACCAGGGTGCCTTGTAGAACTGATGAAACACACAATGTTCCTTTGTTTCTTTGAGGCTTCCTCACTCCATACTATCATGACCTCACTCCTGCCTTGCAGTTCCTGTTAGACTGGAGCATGTACAGTGATGCAAATAAGAGGTCACAACACGACACCTGGAATCCAGGTTAGATAAACCCCTCAAGTACAGAAGTGGGAGTATGGGAGTAGCAACTCCAGTGGGGTAGAGTGAAGGTGTGTGTGTGTGTGTGTGTGTGTCGGGGAGTGGGGAACATATTGCAATGATGGAAGCATAACGCTCCTCTCCCCCCAGGTGGATGAGCAACAGAAATGTGGGTAAAAGGACACAGATGATAATTTATAATTTATGAAGGGGGTATGGAGCAGGGAGAGACAGAAAGAGAAAAAAAAAGCTGATACCACAACCTCAAATACAAAGTAAATATTTAGAAAATGATCATGGCAATGTATGTACAGATATGCTTGATACAATGGCTGTATGGAATGTTAAGAGAGCTGTCAGATCCCCCAATAAAATTATTTTTCAAAAGTATCAGTGTGTTTGTTTTGTGTACATGAGATTTTCGTTATGGGGGACTGCATGCCCCATTGCAATATACCATCTCGCAGAACCTGGGCGTTGAAAGTCTACCTTTGCTATCTCTTCCTTTGCCTTAAGCCTTGATGACTGCAGTGATGACGTATTTTACAGGTCACCTCTTCTGAATAATTTATCAGAAATAATATATATGTCTTAGTAATAATGATTTTTATTAAATCCTATCCTATTACGATTGTGGACATTGGAGTAGAGTGAGGATCCATAAAGGCTAGGGAAACTGGCTCCTGGGGTAGGGAGTGCAGAAAGACTAATGTCATGAAGGAATGCCTCCAAAGAAAGACAAACGGCAAAGGCATCATCTTTTCAGGTAGGCTCGTTCCGACCAACACGTTTTGCTGACGTTTTCCCCCTCACCACCTAGAGGTTAAGCATTGGTAATTTTCTTTTTAAAAGAGTGTTCAGCAAGCCCCATGCATGCATTGTGTATGAACGGAGAAGAATGCTACACTTTCTCAAAGGAGAGGAGGAAATTATAGGTAGCAAAAAATGTAATTATCCAAGTTGGAGTTTTTCCAGGCTGGATCCACCTGATCAGAGACATTAGAGCAAAGGCATTCCACTTTTTAAAAGTCTCCTGCTGGGCTCACTGAATGAGAGTAATATCATATTGCCTATGGTTCTGGTAAATAAAAAGCATCATTAACAGTAACACAATGTGAAGAGCCTGCTGAAATGATATACTGTATTTAGCCATGATGGTGCATCAAAATTATGAGCCTGACTTTGGAAATGGGCAGATGCACTGGAGGGGCAAACAATGATGATTAAAAAATGCAGTCAGAGGAGGAGCAAACTCTTCACAGCTTCTTTTGACAGAAACTTTGCTCTTCAAAGGCAATCATACTTGGAAACTCATTCCACTACAGAATAGAAGAGCCAATTGTCCTGAATGTGTGAACAAAAGAGTTCTTTCTCTTCTGGCAAGATGCGATGATCATCAGGCCAGAATCAACTAGGTTTGCAGTGAGGGGTCATTGAGTGGCAGGGAGCAAGGCTGGCTCACTGGGAGTGAAAAGAGACCTCAACAATGGGTGGAAAACAGTGTGGCCAATTCTGAGCTGATGCAGTGCTGTGTAATGGAACAGATATTTTGAAGCATCTTTAGTGTAGGTTTTCACATGCTATAATAAGACATGAAAGTTATGTGATATACTCCTTGTCCTCAAATGATCAAAACCAACTTGCAGCTGGTTAGGTAAAAATTGTAATGCAGGTATTAGAGTGATTAAATAAATAAGAGCAGTGTGGATCACAGAAACAGTTTTGAAGAAGAGATTATCTGGGCTGTCTCCACTTTTTCACGCTCTCTGTTTCCATTCAGATAAGTACCTGAAGCCAGGAAGGAATACCAGTGCTGGTCAGGGGGAGCAGAAATGGAACAGAACTTGAATTGGGCTGCTAACTACAAGATCCGCAGTTCAAAACTACCAGTTGTACCACAGAAGCAGGATGGGGCTTTCTACTCCTGTAAAGATTTTCAGGCTCAGAATCCCACGGGACACATCTCCACTGATCCAATAAAGGGATTAGGTGTGGGAATGGTTCAAATGGCAGCAAGTGTGGTTTTGGTTTCAATTCCTCTTTTGTTAGAGTTCTCTAGAGAAACAACACCAGAACACTTGTGATTTTATAAAGAAAATGATAGGTTTATATAACAAGAAGGAATACAGCATCTCATGAATGCACATGGCAGTACAGAGTGCTCAGTCAAAGTCACTTTGGTGAGTCAGTTAACATACTGAAGGTTCTTCCTACTCAGGCAAGCAGCAGGTCCCTTGTCAAGAAAGCAGACAGCAAAGTGGTGGAAAGGAGGTATAGAGTAGTCCTGAAGGCTTCAGACAAAGTAAGGTGGGGCAGCACCAGAAAGCAGATACGATAAGATGCAGAGGCCTCGCAGAAGCAGCTCATGATGGAGCCTCAAGACACAGTGATGCACAGCAAGGTCATGAGAGCCACCAAAATCCACGGGTTGCCATGGGCCACAGTGAGCACAGCGCACGGCTGAAGAAGGTAAGCTGCTAACTTGAGTAGCAGTGATCTGGTGAGATCACCAGGGAGAAAGAGAAAGAGGCCGGCCTGGAAGAGCCATTTCGCTTGGTCACCCTCCAATCAGTTGTGACGTAATTGACATGCTCAACTCTGCCCACGTGTTCCCCTTGGCGCCATATTGGCACTAAAAAATCTAAGTATCACATGTACTAAGGTGTTTTTACTTTTGGTCAAAAGGTTTCTCCCTGAAACTTTGCTTTTAAAATGTAGTTTGGTGGCAGGAAACACCAGATCTAAAGGACACAGGACTATTTTCAAAGTCTTGAACAAAAGAGAATCTGGTGGCAAGAGGGTGGCTGTGATTCATTCCAATGATACTGTCTAGGCCTTTTTATTTTCTTTTTTGGTTCTTAGCTCTGCTGTAACTTTTGTAAATTCTCCATTTATGAACATAGCGTGAATCAAATGTATGTCTCGTAATACTTTGTCATGACTGCTTGTTAAATTTGGCAGATCTGTAAGTAGTATGGTATTGCAGGAAAGTCTAAATTTTTGAGCCTATAGATAAAATAATAAACCTTAATACACTCCTTTCCTACCTGGAGGTCTTTGAGCAATCACACTTTCACTCATAATTCTTTCCTCATCTACAATGGGAATAATTGGCACTGTCCTGGACGTTAGAGATGATGTATCTACACATTGTTGGCACCCCATAAGTTAATTAGCTTGATAAATATTGATTTTCTAGTATTACATGATTGTTTGACAGATCTAGCCCCTTATGGACAGCTCCTTACCCTCTCTTTCTAGATACTATAGTAAGAAGTGCTGGTGGTAAAATGGTAAAGTCTTCAACTGCGGTGCGAATAGGAAAATCAGCAATCCCAACAGTGCCCAGACGGGAGAGAGAGATGGCAGTCTGCTCCCATAAAGATGACAGCCTACAACCTGTAGGAGGTCACCATGAGTGAGAATGAACACAATAACAGTAGATTGGGATGCTAAATGCAAGATCAGTGGTTTAAAACCACCAGTTGTACCACAGGAACAGGATGGGCATTTCTACTCCTATAAAGATCTCCAGGTTCAGAAACCAAAGGGTCACTTCTCTGTCTGATCAGGTGACTATGAGTGAGACTGGTTTGAAAGGCAGCAAATGTAGTTTTGGTGCTTATTCCTCTATCTCAGGTAGGTTATTGGGTAATATCATCTATTACATATACTATCTTTAAATCCTTCTATATACATGCATATCTAAGATTTACACCCATTTACAGTGCTGCCCTATCAAAAATATTAACTACAAATATCTGTGCGTACATATTGATTAAAGAACACAAAACAAATCTCACTGCCATCGAATCCATTCCTGATCATCGTGACCCTAGTTCGTTACAGTTGTTAGGTGCCTACAAATAAGTTTCAACTCATAGGGAGCCTACACACAAGGGAATAAAATACTGCCTGGTTAAATATCATCCTCAAAATGTTTTATGTTTGAACCCACTGTTGCAGCCGCTGTGTGAACCCTTTTGGTTGAAGGTCTTCCTTTTTCACTGCCTCTCTATTGTCCCAAGCATGAGGTCTTTCTCCCAGGCCTGGTCTCTCTGGATAGCATATCCAAAGTACAGGAGATGAAGGCGTGCTCTCCTTCCTATGTGGCAGCACTGGCTGGCCTTCTTCTGAAACAGATGGTTTGTTTTTGGAAGTCCTCATTACTTTCAATATGCCCCATCAGCCCCATCAATTAGATGTTTTGATTCTTCTTTGGTCTTTTTCCATGTCCCATGTTCCCATGCTTACAAGGCAATTAAAAAGACCACGACTTGGGGCAGATGCCTCAGGTCTCTGAGTGACAACCTTGATTTTCAAAGATTTAAAGAGGCTTGCATGACTGATTCCCCCAGTGCAATGTGTTGATTGAGCTCTTGATTTCTGCTTCCATGAGAATTGATGGTGATCCAATCAAAATGCAATCTTTGAGAACATCGACCTTTTATCTCGTCACCAAGATGTTGCCTATTGGTCCAGTTGTGAGGATTTGGGATTTTGTACATTGAGTTGTAATCGATACTCGAGATGCCCTCCTTGATCACCATCAACAAGTGCTTCAAACCCTCCTCACTTTCATTCAGCAAGCAAAGTGGTATCATCAGCCTACGGAAGGTTGTTAATAAACCTTCCTCTAGACCCCAGAGCACTATTTGCATATAATCCAGTTTTTCTGATAGTTTCCCAGCAGGCAGTTTGAATAAACCTGGTGAGAGCCTTTATCACTGCTGCTCACCTGATTTTACACCAGGTGCTATCTCCTCGTGTTGTTCGCCTGTCTCTTGATCAATGTACAGATGTCATATGAGGACAGGAAGTGTTTTGGAATTGTCATTCTTCTCAAGGCCACCCTAATTTGTTATGATCCACATAGGAAAATTCTGTGGCATAGTCAATAAAGCCCAAGCAAACATTGGACTTCAGCATTATGTCTTGTCCTACATCCTATTATGAATCCAGCCTGAACCTCTTGGCAGATACTTGTCAATATACTGCTACAACCATTGTTGGATGATCTTTGTAAAAATAAGACTTGTGTGTGATATCAGTGATATTGTTCTATGATGTGAGCCTTCTGTAGGGTCCCATTTCTTTGGAATGGGTATGAATATGTATGTCTTCTAGGTACTTGGCCAAATTTTAGGGTGTACTTGAGTGCTTTCATTGTTTAATTGACTTTTTGAAACTTATCACCTGGTATTCCAACAAACAGTGGAGCCCTGTTTGGGGCTAAAGCTTTCTGTGCAGCCTGGATGAACGAACCCTTCAGTGCCATTGGTTCTTGCTCAAATGCATAACCCTCCATTCTGCCAGAACCCCTTCTACATGCACATCAGTTGCACCTTAGTGTCATTTGGAAATTATTATGGGATAATCAGCCAAGTAGTAGAAGAGATGAGGCTTACAGAACTATTTACCTTTACTCCCTTACAGAAAGGCACACAGTGTATGGTGTCAATAAAGACAGTGATCCTAAAGGCTAGAATAGAACTATGCCTTTGACTTTCTGAAAATGCAAATCTTTACAGAAGCAGATTGCCTCATCTTTCTTTCAAGGCAAGTCTAGAGGATTCAAACCGCAGACCTTGTGGATAGCATCTCCAAGCAGAGCCCATTGTGTCACCAGTGTTTCCTATGCAATACCTCGAAGGGAGAAATTAGCTATCATGAGAAAATTTCTGAAGAAATGCTAAAGATAAAAAAAAAAAAAAAAACTTCCTTGGCTAGACTCCTGGCAGATTCTGCAAGGGAACTTGTCTCTGTTCTTTGTCTCACACACCTCCTATGGTCTCTGTGTCAGCACAGCATACTTCAGCCCTCATTTCCATTAATTTGGTGTTGTAACCTTAGCACACTGCTTGAGTGTAAGCCAGAGAAGTCTTTTCCTTTCAATGATTTTGCTCTTAGTTGTCAGGTCAGTCTCTTTAACCATAGTTCTCAATGATATTTCATATATATATATATATATAGAGAGAGAGAGAGAGAGAGAGAGGGAATGAGGCAAGATGTACAATGTAAATATATGTGTATATGTATATATGTAGGTGTATATACAATATACATATCTTTTTTAAGTCATATATATATATTATTTGTTTGTATTTTTGCGGGGGCATCACTGCCCTCTGCTGGTCGTGAGACCTACTCAGCACTGCTCCTAAGAGCTGCCACTGGATTTGAACTGCCAAGTCCACGGGACACAGTCATGCACTCAACCACTTACATCACCGGAGCTCAGGTTTACATATAGTTTTTAAAAAGACAAATGTTGATATATAATATGGTGGACATAAAAAATGATTATACACAAAATCTTAATGACAAGCCATCAGTATTTTTTTGAAAAGAATTCTTAATTAGGTATTGCTTTGATCCATATGATAGCTAAAGCTCTTTCAAATTTTCTAAATCTTAATTCTGAGTGAGAAATTTATAATAGAAATAGTTTCTTCTGCACATTTGACTTAAGATAAATGTTTTCTTCTGAATTACTATTCTATAACCACAAGAGATCAACTGTTATTAAGTGGAAATGGTTTCTCCAATTTCTCTTGCTTTGATCTATGGGTGTTATCACTACAGAGCTCAAATTCAATAACGAGGAAAGCCAACATTTCAACCAAGTCATGTTTTACTTTTTTATTTACTTTGTTCAACCACAAATATTAACTTTTCCCTCATATTATAAATTTGATACTGTTTTGCCTCCTTAACCCCTTCTTCCACCTAAGTAGATCCCAGGCCATTTAATTCAAGTACCAATTACAGTGTGTGACCAATTAGGCTTGCAGCTTTTTTCAGTCTTCATTTTGATGCATTTGCTGTTGTGATTGTGTACTCTTGTGTCAATACTGACTAACAAATGTATAGGAGAGGGTAGAACTGCCCCATAGCATGTTCTTCTAAGCCTGTAATACATAGGCAAGCAGGCTGCCACATTTCATTCCCAAGAAACACTTCTGGGTCAGACCCAATAATCTTTTGTTTAACAGCCAAAAGATTATTAACACACCAGGCAATTAACTACCATACCGCCAGGAGTACTTATTTTTATGTAAGCTTTGAACAATTTAAAAAGGATCCTTGTTCTCACGGCTGATTATGCTTTGTGCTGCTAACCACAAGGTCACCAGCAGCTCGAAACCATCAGTCCCTCTGCAGAAGGAAGATGAGGCTTTCTCCTTGGGTTACAGCCTTGGGAACACACAGGAACAGTTCTAGTCTATCTTAGAGGACCTGTCTCTATGAGTTGAAATGTTTCAACAAACTACTATTGAAAGATTTACTTGTGTATTCTCAGAAATGTGGAAGACAGCTGCACACATGATCAATTTGACTGGAAGGGATTTGTATTATGACAGAACACTATTATTGCTACCACATGCAAGCAAACTAGGCAAAACTGTATCCAATGATGATAGAAGTGATACATTGCCAGAGAGTTGTCAGAGATTCAGGCTGGATTCAGGAGAGGCTTAAGAAGAGTGACTGAAGCTTAGGACTTTTGTACTCTGAACATATTACCAGATTCCAAGTTCTTGTCTTACCAAGAGAAAGAGAACAACTTCTATCACTGCTCATATCTGATGGATCTGGACTGGAATACCAGAAAGATGTTCTGTTTTGTTTCATTGACTGCAAGAAGGCATTTGAAGATGTGGATGATGAACAATGGTGGAGAACCTTGAAGAGATGGGGATTCGAGAATGCCGAATTGTTCTCTTGTGGAATATGTATGTGGATCAAGAAGTAATTGGGCTTGAGCCCCGGTGGCATAGTGGTTGTGCGCGGGACTGCGGCCCACTGGGATGGAGGTTCAATTTCAGCTCCATGGAGCAAAGGCTGGGCCTCCTACTCCCACCTCCGGAGGACAGTGATGCCCCCCCAAAAAATAAAGAGCTAATTGGGTGAACAGATCAAGAATATGCCGAGTTATCTAAAATCAGGAAAGGTGTGTATGAGGGTTGTAGCTTCTTATCTTACTCATTCAGTTTGTATCTTGGGCAAATTAGCAAAGCAGCTTGGTTATATGAAGAAGAATGCGGCATCAGAAATGAGTGAATGCTGATCAACAACCAGCAATACAGAGATGGTGAAGCTTCACTTGCTGAAAGTGAGGAGGACTTCAATCACTTGCTGATGAATTGCAAGTCAAGGGTCAAGAAGGACAAAATCTCAACAGTGAGCCTGGTAATATCATGGTAAATGGGGAAAACAGAATTTTATTGGCTTATTCTCTCCAACTTTTCAGAATTGCTTATTCCCATTAATCTCTGAGTCTCTACAGGCCTCTGAGATATCCAAAAGCTTTTATTTCTTTATTGTTGCATGGCTCCTTCTTCAACTGGAAATATGCCCTTTTGTTTTTTGTTTTATTTTGTCTTGCTCTATTCTGCTCAATCAGTAATTGTGCTTATATGTCTTATTTTTGCATTTTGTTGATATCATTTTTAAGGTGGGATTTTACAATTTTGTTCTTGTCCTCAGAGTTTTACACTTCTACTCTATTATGATGTGATTTTAAAAGAAAATTTGGAAAAACAGTTAATCCGACATGTTAACAGAGAAGTTTTATCTTTTTTCTTTTTAATTTCTATTCATATGCTTTTTATCTTGATGATTCTGATGTTTATTTAACCATATATTGATTCCCAATACCTGAAAAAAGGGTTTAAGCAAAGCTTACACAAAGAATATGATAGACAAGTGAATCATATAAAGTGAATCTTTGGTCAGGAAATTTAATATTGGAGGTAGTCCTTAGATATTACTAATGAATGATCAAAATAAGAAATATTTTATTAAAATAGTCAAAATTGTACATACTCCATATAGCTTAATTGATATATTTTTAATTAAAGGGAATATTTAGATTAAAATAGCCTAACATTAATTATCTTACTGTTTATATTTTTCAAAAATGGAATATTCTTCTCAACTAAAAGCACTGAGTCAGATATTTTATAAAAGGAGATTATATGTGTATGTTGAAATTGTTTAGGAATGAGGTACTTAGACAATATAAATAAGAATGTTTAGGATTTGAGTACTGTGAAGATGTTGCCAGAATTCAGGTTCTCATCTTACCAAGAGAAGGATTTACTTCTGGAAGACATAGCACATCTTACTGAAGCCCGTTGCCATTGATACTGATGCCAAAGTACAGCCCCCTTACTTCAATCAATAATTGCACTAACAAATGGAGACTACTTGTATTTTACTATGTACATCAACCATTATTGCTATTGGGTTATGTTAAAGATATAGCAACAATGGTTAATGCACATAGCAAAATAAAATCCTGTTCGAACAGAGGATATACACTGGTATAGTTAGGTAACTAGAAACAGGGGGGATGCAGGACAGATGATCCCTGTAGGACCAGTGGGCAGGGTGACCATACCGGGGGGATGGAGGGAAGGTGGAATAAAAAGGAGAAACAGATTACAAGGATCTACAATTAACTTCCTCCTTGGGGTATGGGCAACAGGGAAGTGGGCAAAGGGAGACATCAGACTGTGTTCGAAATGACAAAATAATAATAATTTATAAATTAGCAAGGGTTCATGAAGGAGGGGGAAAGGTGAGGGAGTGGAAAGGAGGAGCTAATATCAAGGATTTAAGTACAAAGAAAATGCTTTGAGCATGATGATGGCAACAAATGTACAAATGTGCTTTGTATACAAGGGATGTATGTATGGATTGTGATAAGAGTTATATGAGCCCCCAATAAAATGATTTAAAAAAATAAATGAAAAGAAAAAAAAAGATGCTTTAGGGTATGTGGAATTGTGTCTTTGATTTTTTATTTTAATACATAGAAGGGTTCACTATTGTCTAACAGGAACCATACCTAGCTTAATCAATTTGTATCAAATTAGACTGACAGAGTAACCTTGCATGCTATGATATTGCTGTGTGAAGGCATGGCAAGCTGCGCTCAAATGACTTGGGGCTTTAAAGAGTTAATGGTTCCCTTCTAACTTCCAGATTTGATATGAGGGTTTCCTGAGGGCTGAGATCTCCAAGCGCTGTGTGTTTGAAAGTTCACCATAATAATCCCTGGATTTGTCCTTGGTAGGGGCTGGAGACATTAGATCCCAGGGGAGGATTACTGTTGGCATTGTTATTTATAAACAGAGTAAACAAATAGCAAGCAGTTCATGATAGGGGATGTACTGCCTGGAGTTTTGAGCTGGAGGAATTCACATGGAAATTTTACAATTATATCTTTGGTTTTGCTAAAGAACTTTTTTTTTTTTTTTGGTTTTTGTTTGTTTAATGATATAAATTGCTGAATGTTATTCTCTAAAAGAGCAACCCCCTCTTCATTTCTTAAAAGTCAGCCATTGGCCGACTTCATGAGGTAAATTGTATTTTTTTTTTACTACTTTCATCAATATAAATCCATTTTGCCTTATTTTATTCCTTCTGTTTCATTTCACTACACTTGTTACAATCAATCGCCTGTTAATTATGGTTGAGTCTATGCCATGAACCCCTTGGATTAAGATTTTGGGTATGTTTTAGCAATATCTAAAATTAACCATATTCATTTGAATTTCTTTGACTCTGCTCATTACTTGTGACCCACTGCCCTCAGGTCCATACAGACTAATGGTTGTTAGTGTCTTTCAATTGATTGCACCTCATGATGACTGCAGAGATGACAGAGGAAACAGTGCCCCGCCCTGTGCCCTGCTCACGCACCATGGCTCTGATGTTTCAGCCCATTGCTGCAGCCACAGGGTCACAACCTCTCATCTAGGGTCTTCCTCCTTTTGGTGTCCTCACTCTTTACCAAGCATGATTTTTCTGACCCCTCCACTTCACCAAGCCTACTTTTCATCAGAGACTGGTCTTGATTGATAACATGTCCGAAATGCACAAGATGAATTCTCCCTGGTCTGCTTGCCTCTAATGAGCTTTCAGGCTGGATGTTTTCCAAGACAGATCTGTTTCTTCTTGTGGAAGTTCATGGTACCTTCAATACTATTCACCAGCACCCTAGTCCAAATGCATCAATTTTTTAAAGTTTTTTAGGCATCACTGCCCTCTGGTGGTGGGAGCAGGAGGCCTAGTCTTTGCTCCTGTGAGCTGGAATTGAACCTCCATCCCAGTGGGCTGCAGCCCCGCGCAAAACCTCTACGTCACCGGGGCTCAGCCCCAAATGTATCAATTTTTTGTCAGTCATTTTATTCAACTTCCACAAGCAAAAGAAGAAATTGAAAATACCATGGCTTGGATCAGACCCTCCTTAGTTCTCAAAATGCCATTGATTTTTCAACACTGTAATGCACTCTTCCCCCC
>PVJH01001271.1:0-87542 GCA_004026705.1 Nesogale talazaci | reverse complement strand
TCATGATCATTGATGGTGGATCAGAGCAAGATGAAATCCTTGACAATTTCAAACTTTTCTCCATTTATCATGATGGCACCTACTGATCCAATGGTGAAGATTTTGGTTTTCTTTCTTCTTGCTTTTTTTTTGTGTGTGTGGCATCACTGCCCTGATGGGAGTAGGAAGGCCAGCCTTGCTCCTGGAGAGCTGCTGCTGGATTTGAACTGTCAGCCCTGTGGGCTGCAGTCCTGCACACAACCAGTGTGCACCAGGGCTCAGCCTTGGTTTTCTTTACATTGTAGTGTAACCTATACTGAAGACTGCAATCCTTAATCTTCAGCAGCAGGAGTTTCAAATTCTCACTTTCAGCAAACTTTTGTCACCTGCATACCACAAACTGTAAATAAATCGCCCCCCCCCATTGTGATGAATTCTTCTTCTTTGTATAATCCAACATTTCTGATCATCCTTTAGATTGTTCATCCTTTAGATTGAATAAATATAGATAAATGATATGACTCTTTCAGACCCGCCCTTCCCTGATTTAAGCCCAAATAGCATCCCCTTGTTCATTTCACACAATGATCTCAAGAGGCCCACACACAAATTCTGCATGGACACAATGAAGTTTTCTGAAATTCTCGTTCTTCTCGAAGTTGTTCTTAGGTTGTTATGATCCATGCAGTCCAATCAGTTTGCATAGTCAAAAAAATCTTTTTCGGTATTCTCGATTTTCATCTGTGGCAGTCATGTGCTATGTTAATTTAATGATTGAAATGTAGGGGTGGAGTCTAGCCTGTCAATCTGGAGATAGCCATGGAGTAGCCAATGAGGCCTCTATGTGGATATGGCTTTCTCCTGAGACTTCTGGGAAATCTCGTGATATTTCCCTCGTGAAAATGAGAAGCTATCTTCCCCAGTTGTTGGGAATTAGTCTCAGAGACGATTAATCACTGACAAGACAAGCTGGCAGCGTTCGAGAAGCTGGAGGAGCTGATGGAAAGACCACATGGCTTTGCCCTGATGGAGCCAGACCTCTGAAGTTGGGGCGGCCAGATGGAGACCTCTGCCGGTGATGCTTCTGCTGTTGATGGACTCTGAGCTCTAGAGGCGAGGTGCCCTGCCAGCATTGGGATTCTGCACCCACTGACCTGTGACTTCGTGAGTCGGAAGAAGACTTTGTAGACTGATTTCGGGCATATGGGTTAATATCGGACTTATGACTTTTGACTGGACTGGGCTGGGATGCTTTCTCCATGTCCCATTCCTTTCGTATATAAACCCTTTCCTTATATTGATATGCGTGTCCTTGAATTTGATCCCCTAGTCTACCTGGACTAACACATCATCCAAGCTCCATCTGACTTTAGCAATGTTATATCAGGCTCCACATACTCTTCTGAATCCAGGCTGAACATCTAGCAACTTCTACTGTTGCAAATGTGCTACGTGATCTTCAGCAATTTACTTGACTTCATATCAATGGCCAGACTAACAAACTCAATGCCATGGAGTGAGTCACTTAGCAGACCTTTGGAACAGGATAGAACTGTCCCTTTGAGTTTCCAATACATTATGTGAAAAATGAAAAGCCTTTTCTTTCTCTCATCTTTCTCCCATCAAAGATTGGAATGGGCACCGATGTGATTCTCTTTTAGTCAGATGACCAAGTAGCTGTCCTCTAAATTTCTTGGCATGAACAAGTTAAGTGCTTTCCTAGATTGATGACACATTTCAATTGGTAGTTCATCAATAACTGGTGTCTTTGTTTTGGCTAATGTTTCTATACAGTTTGAACTTCTTCCATTGTTCCAGTGGATCTCTCTCATAGGCTACATCTTGAAATGATTGAATGTTGACTAGTTGCCTTTTTGCAGAGACTGTGTACCCTTTCCATCTTCCGTTGATACTTCCAAAGAGTATAATCTTTATATCTTCTTTTGATGCTTCCTGCATAACTCAATTTCTTCCTCATAGAATCTTTCAACTTTGCATTTGAAGATTGAATTTTTTTAAACTTCTTTCTATTCAACTTTCTGTTTAAAATATCTGGTACTTGTTCTTCCATTTTGGGTCTCTTTTAAAAAGATTTAAAAATAATAACTTTATTGTTGGCTCTTTGGTTTTGAGTTTCTTAATCTAGGTATTTGCATACTTCAATATAGTATTTTACTTTGTCCTCTCAAGCTGTCCTTTGAATTTCTCTTCAGCTTCATCATTTTTCCATTTGTCTTCCCTATTCTATTATTAAGAGCAAGTTTCAGGATCTCTTCTGACTACCACTTTGATCTTGCCTTTTTCTCCTTTCATTTTAATGACCTTTTGCTTCCTGGTTGTTCTTGATATCACCACCCATCTCATCAGGCTATCTGTTATTCGTGTTTAATGCATCAAATCTATTCTTAAGATGTCTACAAAATTTGAGTGGAGTAGGCTCAAGGTCATATGTTGGCTCTCATGAACTTGTTTGAATTTTCTTCAGCTTCAACCTGAAATTACATATATGCAATTGATGTTCTTTTTCACAGTTGGAAACTGGTCTTGTTTTAGCAGCTGATATTGAGTGTCTTCATTTTCTTTTCCCATAGATTCAGTCATTTGTCTTCTATATATTACATCTGAAGAAGTCTACATGTAAAATCACCTTTTGTGTTGTTGAAAAAAAACTGTTTGTGATGAAGCTATTGGTCTTAAAAAATTCTGTATCACAATCTCCAGCTTAAATTCTCTCATCATAAGGCTGAGCCCTGGTGGCGTAAGTGGTTGAGTGTGGGACTGCAGCCCATGGGCTTGGAGGTTCAAATCCAGTGGTGACTCTCAGAAGAAGCACTGGGTAGCGCCCATGACCACCAGAGACAGTGATGCCCCTCCAAAAAAAATTCTCTTATCATGACCACATATTCCATCTACTGTTCCTTCCATTTTGTTTCAGGCTTTTGCATTCCAATATAGAATAATTATTAATGCATCTTGTTCATGACTTGATCAATTCCAGACTGAAGATGTTGATCGAATTCTTCAATTTTGAAATCACTAATTTCAGTGGTTGGTGCATACGTTTAAATAATTGTATTGATTTGATTTTTTTAGTCTGGGGTTAGATATTATGATATCACACATAGCATTGCATTTCAAGATAGATCTGGAAGTGTTCTTTTTGATGATGAGTGGCAATGCCATTTCTCCTGATTATGTCATTAGCAGCATAGTAATCTATAAGTTACTGAGCTAGAATGGTCTATACCAGTCCACTTCAATTCACTAGTGCTAAAAATATCAATTTTATGCCTTCCAATTAATTTTTTGTTGTTGCTTACTGTTATTTCCCCAAAGTCTAGCAAAAAGTAGTTCACTGACTCATCTGTGTGGGAAGCAGTCACCGCAATCCTATGACTCCAGCTGCCTGCATTGGGAGTCATTCTTTAACCTCGACTCAAGAGTGTTACTTTGTTCAAATGTTCATCATATGTCTGCCATCTTTTTCAAAAGTATAAATAAAATGTTTCTAAAATAGATTCCAAGAAATGATATTATTGAAACTTAAGTTTCAGTATGATAAAATAATTGGGGGGGAGAGGAGGCAATTAGCTTAGCATATTATTTTTGGCTGAAACCACACTTATGCTTTCTTTTTTTGAAGATGAATAAAATAATTGTTTAATAATTCGATGAATACCTTTACCAATCTTCAAGCCAAGCCCTTGAGACATCATTTTCAGAATGTACTTTTTCAAAATCAATTTTGAAAACCAATGTGTGACTTTCACATTTGCTCTCCAGCATTTCTTTTTTCCTTTCTCTTTGATTATTTTGTAATTGCTCCCTGACTCCACAATCATATTTGCAACGCTTTTTTATTTAAAACAACCAGGTTTTTTCTCTCAGTTTCTTGGTTTTCAGGAGCTTCTTAGACCAGATTGCATTGTATTGCAGAGCTTAGATTTCTATTTTTTTTCTCTTTATAATGAAGATTGAATCATACACACTCTGCAGATATGTATCTTTCAGATCATAGATTGTGTCACTTAGGCAAGCTAGTCGGACTTCAATATTTTAACTCCAGAATAAAAATACCTCGAACTCCATAGAATATGTTTTTTTTTTCTAGGCATCACTCCCCTCTGGTGGGACAGAGGATATTTTAAAACAGGTAAAAGCTCACCAGTTTCGGAGTTTTAGCGTCAGCTCCTGCCTGTGGGTAGGGAAAGATTTGGGTGACGATAGCTGCTCTCATGCCAATGCATAATTCTTCCACACATTCATGTTCTCCTCGTAATAGTATTACTCACTCCAAGTGTGGCAGTCCCAGAAACCAGGGCAGCTGTGGTAAAGCCTTCGACATATCCGCATAGTCCCGAGAAGCCGTGTGTGTTTGTGTGTGTGTGAGTGTGTGCGCGCGCGCGCAACTTTTCATTCTCCTCTCAGGGTGCCAGGGGGTTCACCATTTTCTAGGGTCATTAAGATTTTAATGAGACTAGGTTGTCCTGGTTTAACTTTAGAATTTTGGGATTCCCTGCTCCCGACATGACATGCTCCATTACCCGATTACCTGGGCAACAGCAATCACAGTCAGAGAAGTTTGATCGATTCCTGATTTTGCAGTTGCATCACAGGAGTTGTTCCTGTGAGCTAGTTACTTTGGCAACCGAAGGAGCACCAACAACTCTGCCAGGTAGCCAAGGGGGTACCTTCCTAGTGTTTGGAACAATGTGTGCAGAAGAGGTTAACGGCGACACAGAGAGGGTCCGTGCCTGAGGGAAAAGACTCTGCAGGTGTGTGGTTCACAAGGAATTAATTGGGTAACCGAGCAGGAGGAAAGACAAGCATGCAACTGGTCAACAGGCTTGTGTAGAATTCCAGTCGTTAGCTGGTGCCGAGCCCTTGAGGAGTTGAAATAAAGACAAGTTGGATGTGGAATCTATTTTTGGCTGTGATCTTTGCTGGAAACTGCAAATTGGGACCTGACAGCTTTCTGCACCACCTGTTGCTTTATTTCAGGCAGTATTGTTTTGAACAAGGTAAGAGATGACATTCGAGATGCCTAGAGTGAGTGTCTTGCTTGCAGCCAGTAAGACCCAGCATGTCTCGGAGGAGCACCTCTGTTTCCTCCACATTTAGGAGCGTGTCTGGGGGTTGCGAGTGACGTGGTAGAGAGTGAAGCTACTCTGCCCAGGACAGAGAAAATGAGGTTCTAATACCAAGGCACATGCAAGTGTGTCAGCTTGAAGGAGTCACCCGATCCGTGGGACTTCATTTCCAGAGTGGACTTGTACAGGTAGCTCTCCAGGTTTTTTCAGCCCAGAATGATGTCATTTTAATAATAGGTTTGTTTTCTCAACTCAACACTGACCACATGTCTAAAAATAGACTAAGCGATCTGGAAGGTCCCCAGAGAAGGGAAGACAAACTTTCAACCCTCAGTGATCCCGGAAATAAACGGAGTTGTGGTAATAAGCACAGGAGTAAGGAAACAATTCAGAGGAAATTAGTAGGGAAATAGCATAGTCAGGCCTGAAACAAGATGTATGTTAACGAGAGGCTGGATAATCGGGTAAATCTTCATGGCAGGGCAGCTTGAGGGACAAACCACAAACCTAGGGCTATGGAATTGGAATCAGCACATCTAATACACTGTGATAGAAAGGAGAGCACATGGGCCGGTCAGGTAGAAGCAAAAATTAATATGAAGAAATACATTCTCCCCCTCTAGAGCCATGGATTGTCTCAAAAGACTTGTAGGTAAGTCTTAGAAGAGACAAGGTGAGCACCTCAGGACTATTTTGAAAAAAAAAAATCCTAGAATATAGGGTTAATCCCATTTCAATTTTAATATATTTTAATTATAAGAAAGTACGCAATTAAAATGAAAATATAAAAAGTGAAGAAAATAATCATGCTAGGGGAAAAAATAACAGATGAAAGAAAAAAGGCTGTGTGGAGGTTGTACGTTTCTTATTTTAATCCAAGATATGGAGCTATGTTTCCTGTGAGCCAAAAAAGTTTGGCATAAAAATGATTATAGGATTTGGAAATTGGCTTAATGAAAAACATCTTATGATTTTTTCAATGTAAATGCCAAAGAATGTTAGAATGTAAATATAGTATGCAATGACCACAGGCCTGAAAATTGGGTCCAAGATTTGTGACAGATGTTCTAATTTATTTGCCACTGGTCGACCCATAGACAGTATTAAGAAAAATGTCCAGTCATGATTAGAGAAAAACTCTTTCATAACCTGTTAGATGCAGTGGAGAGAATCTTGCTTGTTGAAAGGAAGAGACCTTGAAGCACTTATTGATGAAGAACTAATGTTATAACCTTCGGTGCAGAGTCACTTCTGTATAAAGAAAAAGCAAATCTTCAGTAGACCAATACAAAATAAGATGATAAAGGAAGGAAAAAATGAAGTTGTTGAGAATTTTATTTTAGCAGATCCACAGTCAATGCTCATTGAAGCAGCTAGTAAATGGAAAGATGCCTTTCATTGGGTGAGTCTGCAGAATACATCTTTGCAGTGCTAAAGGGCAAAGACATCATTTTGAGGATGAAAGTGTGTCTGACCCACAGCCTCATAGCACCATGAAAGCTGGACAATGAATAAGGCAAGTCAAGGAAGGGTGGTTCCCTTTGAATCCTGGTGCTCACAGACTATTGGAATGATGATGGACTGCCAGAAGTACAAACAGATAATAGAAACATAGCTGGAGTACTCGTTAGAAGAAAGGATGGCAAAATTTCATCTCCTGTTCTTTGGACATGCCTACAGGAGGAACTAGTTTAGGGGAAAGACATCATGCTTGAAAGTTGAGGGTCAGCAAAAATTGAGGAAAACTCTCCCTGAGATTGACGACTACAATGGACACCACGCTACGCTTACAGATGACAACATCTGTGAGGATAGCACAGGATCTAGAAGTATTTATTTGGCTCTATCTCAGGTCATTGATTCTAGGAGAACCAAGCCAACAGTGCCTGGTAATAACACTAACCCTTAAATCTGTATGCACCACTTTCACCCACCCGGTTCACCCAGCTTGCTTCTGTCCATCCCATCGACTTCATGACCAACCCCCAGAGGAGTCACTTCCTAAGGAGCACTTCTAGCTCTAATGCCTGATATGACCTGACACTGTCACTCTGGGATCTGGGTTCTTGCAATCCATAAAATTCTCCAACCCCTAGGTTCAGAGTTGAAAAAAAAATTAGGGTGTTTGGTAAAGAAAATCTAATCCCTCATCTAATTTTAAAGTTCTAGAATGCTTAGTAAGAAATAACATTTTTCTAACATGATGGTGTGATATGACAGTTTGGAAAGGGGCAAAAGGGAACTTTTAAAAACTAGACTAATGGGATGCAAATTGCAGCCATAGAACTTTTATTTTAAAGAAATTACCTAGTTGGTGCTGATCTTTCTGAAGAGCAAAATCACAATTCTTTAAGGAATTTGCAAAATCAGAATCTTATTTCCTGGCATGTCTTTCTCCACCCACTTCCATTCAAGTTTCATCTTAGGGAGAAGAAAGAGCATTTCTAAAGGAACGTAGAATTAGGCTCAAACAGCAAGTACTGTAGTTTGAAGACATTTTACCCATTTTAACAATAGCTGTACTAACACTTTAGAAATTCATTGAGATCAGTGATTTCTTTAGATTAGCTACAAAAAAGTTCAACTGCTGAATAAAACTGACTGGTTGAAAATTTTTATATAAAAATAGAGCTATTTCACAGGATTTATAATACAGTACTTCAAATTTCCAATTTCTATTTTTAATAGACAGTGACATCAAGCAAAACTGCCATTTATATAAAGTGAGCACACTTCCATTCTTATTTCTATAACATACCCTTTATTAATTGCTTTCTTGTCTTTGATGTGAATAGAAGTGATGACATACATCTTCCATATGCCACCAAAGACCCATTTTCCTCTTGTCTAGCCACATTCTCCAAGTTGGCATAATCATTTCTCCAATCTGAATGCTCAAAGTATATTTGGATAACAAGCAACCATAGACCTTATTTAAAATATCCCTCTCATCGCATTTTCATGGCTTCTTTGATTTTTTAAAAATATTAACTGGACAGGAAGAAGTACAGAAACAATTGACTGACATTCATACTCTGAGAACTTTTCATGGTAATATAAGAGCAAGTTACCATTAGATAACCCATTCTCCTCCACAACCCACATGATGACCTGTGTTGTAAATGATTGTGGTTAATAATATCATCCCCCAATTAAAGAAGCTATAGGGGTATTTTCTTTGTAACAATAAACAAGCACACACACTTATCTTGTAAACATATCTTTCAGTATTTCCTTGAATGTGTGCACGATAGATGAAAAAAGAGCATCAATTCTTCTTTTCTACTGTTCTAATAGGAGCATCACTTCATTCTGTGTTGAGGAAATAGCACAGTGAAAGGTGGAGTGCCCTAGAATATGACTGACGTTCTTTAGCTACACAAAGGAGAAGACTCTAATTTCAGGGGTGATTCATAGGAAGCAGAAATCAGCTCTATGTCTACCTCTAACATCATTTACTCTACCTGACACCAACAATTACTTTCAAAGCACTAGGCTGGGTTTAATAATCTTTGCAATGGCTGCATACAACTCAGAGCCAATACTCATGATTAGAGGTCCTTATTAGGAAAGTTAACAGGTTAATACAATTCAGGATGAGAAAGCATTAGGGATACTGTCCTCTGTCTGTAGTAGCCTGTGTTCTTAGCTATGCCAGAGGGCATGTCTCTTTCTGGGCCTCTAGTTCTCACTGATCTTAAGTCTTTCAGTTACATAGACCTTTGACCCCTTCCTTCCTTCCTTCCTTCTTTCCTTCCTTCCTTCCTTCCTTCTTTCCATAAAAAGAAATATTTTGTTGGGGGCTCATACAACTTTAGCACAATCCATGCATTCTTACATTGTGTCAAGCACATTCGTACACTTATTGCTCTCATAATTTTCAAAACATTTTATTTCTACTTGTGCCTTTGGTTTCAGTTCCTCATTGTCTCCCCTCATTCCCTCCTTTATGAATCCTTGAAATTTCTAAATTGTAATTATTTTTTTCATGCCTTAAACTGACAAATGTCTATCTTTACCCACTTTTCTGTTGTCCCTCCCCCTGGGAAGGGGTTATAGGTAGATCTCTGTTTTCAGTTCCCCCTTTCTTCCCTTTACCTTCTTGGTATGACTACTCTTAATAGTTCAATATTGGTCCTGAGGGGCTAATCTGTCCAGGATTCCCTGTGTTTCCAGCTCTTATTGTACCAGTGTACATCCTCTGGTCTATACAGATTTGTAAGGTAGAACTAGGAGCATGTTAGTGGGGGGGAGGGGCAACATTAAAGAACTAGAGGAAAGTTGTATGTTTCGTTGTTACTACACTGTTCATGGACTTGATCGTCTCCTCCCCATGACCCTTCTGTAAAGGGATGTCCAGCTGCCTACAGATGGGCTTTGGGCTTCCACTCCTTCATTTATATTGACAGAGTTTTTTTGCTCTGAGTCTTTGATGTCTGATACCTGATCCTATCAATACCTCATGATCACACAGGTTGGTGTCCTTCATCCATGTAACAATTGTTCCTTCTCAGTTAGATGGCTGCTGGATTATCTTCAACCCTTTAAGATCCCAGATGCTTTATCTTTTCATAGCTGGGCACCTTCAGCTTTCTTCACAGCATTTGCTTATGTTCCCTCTTTGTTTCAGCGATCCTATCAGGAAGGTAAGCATAAGAGAATCCTGGGTTGTTAGAACAATGTGTTCTTGCATTGAGGGAGTACTGGAATAGAGTTTGCCCTCTTTCTTGCTGAGGCAGGTGTTACCACGTACCTTTATGGTTGATGTATATCAAAAGGATGCACAACTCTGAAGACACAGAGACTTACTTTTTCCTGCCTGAAGATATTGAGCTTTACTTTTTTCATGGGTTGGAAGGCATGCGATCATGTCTTGTAGCTCCTCTCATCTCTGTGCTGATTCTTTGCTTTGTTTTATCATCATAACAAGGATCCTCTCCTCTCTCTCCTGCTCTTGGTACTGTGGACCCTGGCCCCTATCCTGTTTCTGCCACATCAGGACAATATCTTGTACATGTTCAACTGGTGACTTCTTTTTCATGATGTTCTTGAGTTTCTTTGTTCCTTTTTCTGAGATGCCCTCACTTTTATATGGAGCAGTAAAATGGACTAATCCTCTTTATTAGAGATTCAAACACTCTACTTATATAGTCCTACCAAATTATTTGGTGGAATTGCACAGACTAGTTATAGAATAGCCATATCAAGTAATTTTATATATACATATAATTTATATATGTAATATATACATTTCCTGTGCCCAACACTATACATGCACTAGGAAACAGTGCTCTTCAAGACAGGTATATCTTTGCCATATTGGTCTTAATATTATAAGGAGAGGGTCATTTATTGAAAAATTAAATGAAATAAAGTATAAAATAAAATATTTTGTGAAAACTATAGGAGGAAAACAGGACTGTGGTTGGAAATACAACCGATGTACTACTAATTTTTATAATATATCATCAATAGTAAGTTTTCATAGACTGAGAATACAATAGCTGTCACTCAAGTACATGGTCTATGTTGTCATAAAGACAGTCTTAAACATACGAAAGACAAATCCAGAGATTAAAGTGCATTAAAACCACAAGGAAGAGTAGCAGTTAGTGCTTTCCCTAAGGGGGTAGGGAATGGCTGATTTCCAGGAGAGGTCAGAGGATGAGCAGGTTAGGGATTGGGGGATGAGAATGCCCAGGAGAGGGCGGGTGCCATGTAATGAGGAGTCACATTTATTATGGTAAACATTATACCTGGTTGTCAGAGCAAGAGGATACCTTTAGAAGGCGTTCAGCATAAATTGATGTTTTAAAACAACTTTTATTTTTCCTCAGTAGAAGAAAAGAGAACAGGGTAGCAAGAGGATTAAAAAGGCTAGAGAGGGAAGTTAGTTATGAAATAGCCCTGCTAAATCATGGTGTATATTTGGCAAAATAGATTTTGCTGAAAAGTGGAGAAAAGCATAGGTTGGCAGGGGTGTGTGGGGTGTGGTTCAATGGTAAACAGCAGAAAAAAATAGGACTTTGTTTAAAAAAACAGACAGATGGCTGCAAAATGCAGTCAAGTCAGACTCTCAGGTTTCCGACGTGAGAATTTATCTCTGGTATAGAGTCATTTAAGGAACTGTCCCAGTGTCATAGCTATGCTGTGTGCTGCTAACGGCAAGACCATCAGTGTGGAGCCACTAGGCTCTCCCTGTGAGAAAGACAGTTTTTTTTAATTCCCATAAAACATTACAGTCATGTGAAGTCACCATCAATCAGCATGGATTCAATGGCAATGGTTTTTTTAATTGGGGGTGGGGTTGTCATATTGATTATAATGAGTTATAAAAAAACAAAAACTCAAGAAAAATAAGTATGTAAGTGATTAATGATGGGCACTCACTTGTATATTTATTTTGTCTGAAAATATCCTTTAAGTAAATATGCCCACTGAGAAACTATATACACAAGTCTCAAATTCAAGAAGGATTACCACCCAAAGCTTTAAGTTTGGATGTCCTTAGGATGCACAAAGTATTTGAAATCAAGGGAACTGATGTTCTCTCTTAGATTTGTTCGACAGTGAGAACAAGAGATCTTGGACAATAACCCCACTCATCTGCACATTGTTAGATATGCAACTTTTCTTGGGAACTTGTTGAAGGATTTTCTCCATCAAAGCAAAACAAAAGAATTGGGCCCCTTTCCCCCCACAAATGTTTTGTTTTCTGTGTTAGTCTGGGTTGACTGCAGAAACAAATTTATAGACACTCTTGTGTGTAAGCAACAGTCAGCTTTATATAAAACATAATTGTATATTAAGAAAATATCCCAGCCCAATCCAGATCAAGTTCATAAGTCCAATATTAGCCCATAAATCTGACAGTCTATAGATTCCCGTTCAGACTGATGCAACACATGCACTGCGCTGAATGCAGGAAGATCACTGGCCAGCGGGTGGAAAGTCTTATGGATCCAGTGACAGTGGAAACATCTAAGCAGTGGCGTGGCTCTCCACATGGTTCTTCCTGCTCCAGCACTCTGGTTTCATCAGAGTAGCTCCATGTGACTTGTCAATAGGAAGGTCTCACAGGGGGAGTATGTGTCCTGCTTTCAGGAAAGGAGAACTTTCCAGAATCCTTAGGGGAAGGTCATGCCCACACAGAGGTTTTGTTGGATATTACAGGCTAGACTCTACCTCTTTGCTAAAGTTGACAGGAGATTATATAGCTGCCACAGTATTTCTTTTTCTTTCTTTCTTTTTTTTTTTTTGTTCCACCACTGCCCTGGTAGGAGTAGAAACCACAGTATTTCCTGGTTTTTAATTATCTCCCCTCAAAATGTACATTGCAAATTCCGACTCCTATACCTGTGATTATAATCCTCCTTGGGAACAGACTTTCTTTGTTAAGTGCTAAATCAATTTCTTTTCAGAGCTAAAGTAAATTAAATAGTGAATGAAGAAGTAGAGAAGGGGCAAGATAGATGCTTTTCCACATGAAGATCATGAAGGAGCCTAAGAGCTCCTAAGAGCTCTTTCCTAAGAGCAATCAGAAAGAGAAGGCATTGTCTAGAGATAACACCCTGGATTCAAGGATCTAGCTTCCTCAATTATAAGGAAATATGTTGTTGAAACCATACTTCTGTTATAAGCAACAAGCATGAGGAGAAGGAGATTTCTAGAAAGATACTGAGTGAAAAATTGCAAGAGGCTAGCTAGAGAATACTCCAGGCTAGACGGCATCAGTAGAGAGGATTAGTGGACCAGAGGATTGGGTACAGAGTCGGGGGAAATGCACCCAATGGAGCAACTTATATGTCGGCCAAATTGATATGACCCATGAAGCGATTTTGGAATATTGGGGGAAATAGTTGATGGTTGTATATTTCTTCCTGTGCGTGTATATGTGTATTTGTATGTGTACATGTTTGTATGTATATATACATATATATGCAAAGCTAATGAGAATATCCAGGAAAAAGTAAGTATGTTTTTGAAGGCAACAATTAAAGCATAGTTGTTGAAATATTTACTTATTGTGATTTTATAAGCATTATATTATGATTTAATCAGAAAAATATATTAAAAAGTATGAAATGTGTTTTCTCTAACTGGTCTTCAGACTTGAAGCACTCTTCCAAGTTGGCATTTAGTTTTGTTTGTTTTTGTTTTTCTCTTATAAGCCTAATACCAAAATGAAGCAGTGATGACTGATAGAAAAACAGTATGGTATAATATGAAATTATGAATTCTCTTGTAAGCACATTGAAAAGATAAATAAATTGGTGAAATTCATTAAAAATGTTTTACTAATCATGTATTCAAATATTATCATTTAAAAGTATAATACATATAATACAATTTTAAAAGAGACATTTTACTTCCTTGTGTGAGCATTGTTTTATTATATGATTTACAAATAAATCCCAGAGTCTAATTTAAAATTATTCTAAATATTTACTTTCCCCTAACTATGGACGCAGAGGCTTTAAACCTGTAGAATAGAAAATTGAAATAGTTTTGCATGCTTTTAATTAGCTCTCAAATTTCAACCCCACAGCTTAGTAGATTACTCATTGCTGCCAAATTTGACTCCTGGCCACCGTCTAGGGTGGAGAGGTAGGGCTTCATACAGTTTCTGAGGCTAAAAACTTTAAGGAAGCAGATTATGTCTGCCTTGTTTTCTGCCCCAAAGTGAGTGGAGCGTGAACTCAAATCACTTTTGATCTTTTGGTTAGCAGTTTGACAGCCTAATGTTTAACCCAGTTCCCCACCAGGACTATTAATATTTATAATTTTTATAGATAGTCTTTCAAATTATGTCTAGCAGTGTTCTCCAGAGAAGCAAAACTTGTTATATATCTAATTATAGATTAGGTAGATAAATTTTGATGTATAATATAATAACAAAACGTATAATATATTTTATATACATATATAAATTATATGTATATACCTGTAAGAGCCCCCAATAAAATTATTAAACTAAAATAAAAGAAAAAGAAAATGGCTCAGACATTTTTTGAAGTGGCTATGTGAAAGGTCAGGTGTGAAGCTGGAAGCTTTTCCTGGCTTTTGTGGAAGCGGGGCCTGATGAACCAGGAAGCAGGAAGATGAAGCAGGAAGGCCACTGCTGGGCCATGCAGAGGGAGATAATTACACATTTGGCAGGTTAGAGGGATACTTGAAGATAGAGGATAGAGGTTAGAGGGATACTTGAAGATAGAGGATAGAGGTTAGAGGGATACTTGAGTGGTGTCCATTGCCCAAAGAACGGGAGATGGATAAGTCAGATGTAAGATGCAGGCCAGCAGGAAGTGAGTGAGCTAGCGTCCCCCAAGTATCGACATAAATATCAAGTAGGCCGCATTCCAGTAAAAACATCATTAGGTTTGTAACCACAGTAAAGGGTACAGGCCACTACATGAATCGGATTTTATTATCTGAGGTCATATCGTAAGGAAGCTTCAGTTCCCAAAATACTGAAATCCCAGACCTAGACACGTTGATATAAAACTTCACGATCACATAGTTTATATTTTAATTTTCTTTATTCTTTATTATTTTTTAAAGATTCTAGAGCATTGATGGCCATAGAAATACAGCACGGGATACATATGTAATTATGAATGCCCTCAAAAACACATTAAAATGGTAAATAAGTTGGCGAAATTAATAATACACTGATTTTTTAATTTTTACATTCAAATTTATCATTTAAAAATATAGCCAATAGAATATACTTTTAAAAGAGCCACTTTACATTGTTTACATTCTTTTTTTTTTTGCTTCTATACTGTCATTGAAAGCTTTTTGTACTCTCCACTTGCAATTCATATCAATTTCTGCAGCTACTCGTGGCCCTTGGCTATCACACAGGTTAGCAGACTGCTTCATACAAATGACCTTGTAGAGAGAAGACATGGATCAGAGAAATAAAAAAAAACTAAAGAGGATAAAATGTTTATGAAATTTGCATCCATGTTATAAGAGAAATTAGATTCTTTGGAGAAGTGGTGTATCCTCAACAAATGCAACAAATAGTATAATAAAGAGAGGCAGAGAAAGGGATTCATATGTATACAAAGTGAAGATAGACATCTTTTTTCATGAGAAGGCAAGGGTATAATTTAGAAAATAGATACTCAGTGAAATATGAAGGCCACTAGTCAAGTGGGATAAGGATTTAATGATCTGTCTGCAGAGAGCTTTGTAGACTGTCACCCACTTCCCCTTCATGGATCAGTTTAATATATGGTAGTACATTACCCAATGAGCTGCTAACCACAAGATCAGCAGCTTGAAGCCATGAGGATGTCTACATGTGTAAAAATTTTAAATCTTGGAAACTAAAAGGTGCATTTCTACTCTGTCCACTAGCGCTCTATGAGCTTGAATCAACTCTGTGGGTTTGGTTCGGTTATTTTGGATGTTGACATAAGGTTCCCTGTCAAAATGCCTCAATAAACTCATCCTCCTGAAATTGTGAGTGAACGTCTTGTCATTAACTTCCCCCTACTCCCTGCTTCCTCTTCTTGTCAAACACCTATTTCCTATTTGTTCATAGAGTTCATTCAGCTCCTGCCTTTCCCAATACAATATAGGGTTGCTTTACTTTTGAAATGTTTTGTTCTATCAGGGGTAGTTTTTGTTTGTTTGTGTTATTTTGTTGTCTGATTTAGCAAGCATTGCAAGGTACACTTGCAATGGCCGTGTTCTGAGAGCATTTTACTGTAGGTATAAACTAAATAGTGCTAATGAACAATTGGAGACTCTGCAGGATTGAACAGAGTTCTTTCTCCAACTTGGCCCCTATATAACCAGGCCTGTACAGTTAAACTCCCTCTCTGTACAAAAGAAAGAGGCAAGAAAATAGAAAAACCAGGGAGGCAGGCAGGTCATATGGAGTAAAAGCAAGATGGATGGGTATCCTGTTGTGTTGAAAAAATAAGAGATAGGCATTGGGAAGTCAGATTGTGTATAAAAGTTCCTGCTTTGTGCTGCAGTGTGGAGGATGAGGAGAGCAATAGAACTGTTCCATTTGCAAGGGTGTCAAGGCTTTTAAATACAGGTCACTCCAAATCAATCTGTACTGCACTCCCCCAAAATAAAGAAAACACTAAAACAGCCCTTGCTGTAATTTATTCTTTCAGGCCTTGTGACAGAGAGAGCTTTTCAAAACCTTTAAGCTGTGAGTAATTTTCTTTTTACTTTTTTTTAAAAGCTATATACCCTATGCTCTTAACCCACACTTTCTATTTTTAGTTTTCTCCTCTTGATGAAACTGTACAGATCATGAAGATAACAATTCTCTGAGCAAATTATACTACGGGCCTCCCAAGATTTGCTTTCTGTTCAGGACTCTGTTTATTCATATTTAGTTTTCCTCTCTGTATCGTCCTGTTTTACCTTTGGGTGTCATATATGCTGCATTAACTTTTGCTCTATTTTCTATAATCTTTGGTATGGAAAAGTATTCTCTAGCATTATTTCTTGCAAGTACTTTGACTTGTGAAAGAGAAGAGGAAAAGAAACACAAAGAACTAGCATAATTTCATTACAGTAAGCATATCAAATTTATGATCATTTATGCATTCCTTCTACTCTGTTTATGTTTTTTTTTCTCACACACATTCCTGTAGGAAACTACCACTCCACCAAGTGTCGACAAGCTTTTCGCCCTTGTTAATAAGACATCATTAATGATGCACCACTCATTTTCTTCTGTGCTAGTGGGTTTCATATTTGACAACTAGCTGAGTGTTTAGCTGTTCAAATCTTCCAGCTACTGAGGGTGAGAAAGACAAGGCTGACTCTTCCCATGATTTATAGCCTGGGGAATCCCAGGGAACAGTTCTTCCCTGTTTTATGGGGTAGTCGGAAGGGCCTTGATGGCAGTTGGCTTGATTTTGGTAGACACTTCCAGGAGTCCCTCAATGCTGCAAATGGTCAAGCACCTGGCTGCAAACCAAAGGCCTAGGGTTCAAGCCCACTTTGAAACACCTTGGAAGAACATTCTGATGATCTGCTTGCAAAAGAGTCCAACACAAAAGCACTACGGAGCGGCAGTCTGCTCTGCTACAGATGGGTCCCCGTGATGGAGCATTCCCTCTGTGGTAACAGGATTGGTTTGGTTTTTTGAGTCTTTTAGGATTTTCTCAGCCAACCTGCTCCCCACTCCCTCTGCCAAACTCTGGTTTAAGAATTCTAGAGTCGAAGAGAGGGTACAAGAAGAAACCCAGAAGTAAGAGTGTAGGTTGGAAAGTAAACAAGTCTCAGTTTGAATCTCTTCTCCAGTTCGCAGAGTTATACCCTGCAGAGGGATATATACAGTCAGATGCTTCACCTCTACAATCAACAAATTCTAAAAGAAAGGTGACAAGGAGCAAATAATGTGTTCTTTGCAGAACATTGGCATAGTCTCTCTCTTTCAGCAAAGGCCAGGAATGACTATTTCCCATGACTTGTACTGAGCAGCACACTTCACTGACTTGCTACCTAAGGATATTTAGACTCAAGTTATTTGATCATATTAAGACCAAACATCATTGATTTATTCCAAATTCTAATTCCCCAATCTTATTTATGATCAGCTAACAATCAATTGGAGAGGCTCCCTGTTTGAAATGACATCAAACAATGCAAGTTGCACAACTTTTATAACCTAAAAGTTATGAACTTCAGTGATGTTTCCAAAATGCCAAGGAGATGTAGCCATGTTTAATTTTCTTGGCATCTCTAGCCTGCTTCCCATTAGAACCAACGATGTGTTGGTTGTGGTGCAATTCATTCGGCTCCATTCTTCATGACCCATTTAAAGTGGAAGGAACAGTTGCCAGGCGTGTGTCAGTGCCATAGTCTTAGTCTGCTCAAGTCCATCAATGTAGTGATTGTGTAGTGCTTCCAAAGTTAGGGAGCCCAGCTCCCTGGCCTATAGTGAACAACAGTCCACTGTGATCCATTGGGTTTTTGTGGATAGTTTTTAGACGCATATAGCTAGACCTTTCTTCTTAGTCTTAGTCTGAAAATTTTACTATGATCCTGTCCATTATACATGATCTTTCTGGTTTTTAAGCTCTTGAGAGCACAGCTTCTAGCATCACAATAGCAAGTAAGACAGAACAATACAACAAAGAAAGAAATGGGTGTTGGCATAAAATTAGCAACAACTGTGGCGGCACATAGACTACACCAGTGAAAGTAGAGGAAGACAGATCTTCTGACATGCAAGCTCAGAGAGAGTTGTGGGGGAAAGAACACATGTGGGAAATGAGTCTGATGAACACCCACGTTATGGCCTGATGGTCTGAGTGGAAGCCGGGAGTGACTTCACTAGAGTGAACTGTTTAGGACAGCATGAAAAGAAAATGTTGAAGAATATCAGAGAAACACAGAAGGAAGTTTTTATATGCTAAGATTTTAGCTTTTATTCTTACTTCCTTTAAATGTGTTTACGTTTATATTTAGAAAATGTCACATAGTAATTAGGTTTATAATTCTGACAACATCTTAAATAGAAAGAGTTAAAAATAGTCTCTAAAAATTCAGGTTGCTCTCAACTCAGGAACAAAACAGGAGGCATTCACTGAGTATGTGTTGTGTATTCTGGAACAATTCCATGTTCTATATGCCAACCATATGCTGTCATTGTCTAAAGACAAACAAACAACAAAATGTTTGAACTCTACATTACCATTTTCCACCTTTCACCAATTTAAGTCCCTTTTTAAAAAAAAAAGTATTATTAAGATACAGTAGTTGAGAAATGTTTATTTTAATCATTTAGGGTTGTTTTTTCCTTTCTTTTCATGTTTTGTCTTATAGATATGTGCTTCTGTTTTCATAAAGCAAACCAAGTTGACTGCTAATTTCTCCCTGAAAGATATTGGAAGATGGCTCCGAAAATTAACGGTGTAAGACAAGTTTACAAACTGTCAGGCTTTGAAGTGAAAATTAGTGTGTCATTCTGAGAAGAGCAAAGCACAGAACTGACTGCTTTGTTATGAGAATCTCTCAAGTCAAAAATGCTAGGCAAAAATTAAGTAAATGTTTTCTCTCCCTACCCCACTTTTTGTATTTCATCAAGAAACCTACATTCATAGACAACTGTACACACTGGAGAGGTGTTCCCAGCAGCAAATTCATGATTCCTCTAAGAAATCCACAGACCAGGTAATAGTATGGTACTAAAAGCTTAAATTTCTACTTGAGGCAAAAGGACTAGTATAACAGAAGGTGATTGGGAGGGAGAAACAGACCATATGATTTATTAAGACTTCCTAAACTAAGAGCAGGACAAAGCACATGTGATGGTCATCAAAAACTTGATGGTTAAGGGAAATAAGAAGCTTCAGACACATGAGCTAAATCTTTTAGGTAGACTTGAGTACGGCCTTGTTTCCAGGCAGAAAGATCAGTGTCCCTGGGAGTCTTGTCTCTCCAATCACAGTGGAGTCTAAGTATACTCGAGCTACATATTTCTCTACATAGAACATTATATATCTGTAATAATATAAAGGTCAAAAATCTCCTTCTTTTCAATGTCTTAAAAACTTTGGATGTCTATGAGGTAGACTTAGTTGCATAATAATCCTGATGATTTCTTTTAAATGCACCGTGAATAACACATTTAACCTTCTTGAAGTTCAGTTGTACATAACTCTGAAGCATAAATAAGAATACCAATTTACAAATGGCCTCAACTCCAACTCACTGCCGCTGAGTGGATTCTGGCTCAGAGCCACTTGAAAGGAGAGGGGAGACCTGACTCTCTAGGTTTCAGAGACCTCTGCTCTCTATTGGAGTAGAAGGCCTTGTTTTTCTCCTGCTGAGTGACTGATGATTAGTGGCTCAACACATACCTTGTATGCCACTCAGGCTGTGTCACAGATTACATAGCAGGATTATATTTCAAAGAGATAGCACATCATTGGGACAATGGACAAGTTGCTTTCATCTTGAAACATAGAAGAAAAACAAAACAAAACCTGAATTGTGGATATCAAAATTAATTTAAAAGGGTAAATTTTTGCCTTATCTCATTGAACTCCAAACCAAAATTTTATGACCTAATTTTTTTCTTTAATCTGTCTTTGATCATCTATACATCTCTATCAATTTATCTATCTTTCCATCTAGCCCCCTGTCTAGCCCCCTGCAACTACCTATCATGGCTAAATTTATCTCAGAATTAAATTTAGAGTAAAGTGTGGTGTGAAGACACCTAGTAATGCAATTATTTTAATTGTAGAAGTGAATTAACCCTGTTTTTGTGAGAAAAAGATGGTGAGAGTGGATGGATTATACTGACGATGGGGCTTCGCTTTTTATAAATGTGAGTTTTCCATTGCCTATTAAGTTGTATCATACTTATATTGCTTTAAAGAATAATGAAAAATGGATAGGAATAACTATTTCATGATAGCAAGCATTGATAATAATCTAAGAATTCACACACTAATTATTTAGGGTGGGTAGCTCGATTCATCTATTGAAGGCATGCATTTCCAATGAACTCGTGTATTTTCACAAGGAGTGCTATTTTTCAAACATCATTTTCTATTTATATTATTTGAATTGATTTTGTACTATCAATAATTATAGTAGCAACCCAACCGAGAAGAAAAATTTAATATTTGGTGTGACATCAGCAGAGAAAGAATATATTAAGTTACATTTCACACACATGATTTTGTTGCAGAAAGGGGTGATAGGATAGTCAACAAAAGACTTCCAAGCACAAAAACATATTAAAGTATAAAATTCTATCAGTATGTAGAATGAAAATGTAAGTCCAAGGAGAAAAAGAAACTGAAAAAGTAAAAATTGTTGAAGAAATTGACATCACACACCAATGATGGCAGTTTTAAAATAATATTGTTTAGATTCCATGAAACATATGTAATAGAATGACTTAAGGATTTCATTTTTCAATATCAAGATCATCAACTAACCCCAAGGTCGGCAGTTGAAACCCCCAGCCTCTTCACACAGGAGAGGACCTTGTGCTCAGGAAAGAATTTTGCTCTCAGAAACCCAGAGGGACTGTTCTATCCTATCCTAGAGAGTTCCTAGGAGTTGGAATTTGTCCTATAGCAGCAGTGAGTTTGAGTTTTGAGGATGGATAGCAATTTACATATATTATACATTCATGATTTTCAGAAAGATGCTCTAAATCTAAATAATTTAATTAGAACTGCTTTTGATTGGAAGTGATATTGCACAAAATCAAGTCTAACTTTGAAAATTTATCAATGAGTTAGAGATCTTTCTAATTCATTTTTGGGGGGGGCATCAGTGCCCTCTGGTGGGAGTAGGAAGCCCAGCCTTCCTCCTGGAGAGCAGCTGCTGTATTTGAACCGCCAACCCATTGGATTGCAGTCCCGTACACAACCACTATGCCACCAGGGCCCAACCCTCTAATTCATTTCTTTAACACTTTCATAGCTAGTTACCTACTTCTCTCAGACAAGTTGTCCATCACACACTTAGCAATTCCACAGTCACACATTGGGAAACTTTAGCTGGCTTTTATATGGACATTTCCACGTGGCTTGAGGAAAATATAGTTTCAAGTTTCAAGTATAGTTTCAAGCATAGGTTTCAAAAACCTATGCAAGGTTTTTATTCTGCAAGATACACTCACTCTTCTATCAGGGAACTGCATATTTTAGACAAAGAATGTCTTTAAAACAAAATGCGAAATGCCTCATCAGAGTAGCTAATGCAGTAGATCTTTTTGACAACAGAAGTAATGGGAATGGCTTTATGATTGTAATATGCAGAATGAAAGGAGAAGGATGAAGTTGAAAATAATATTAATGTAAAATGCTTGGAAAAGAAAAGCAATTAGTATGAGAAGGTAAAAATTTAGACTAATTTTAAACAAGAACTTGGAATGGTGTGGTTTTAGTGGTGTAGCTTAGTGTAAGAAGGGAAGGGCATTCTGGTAGCTTTTCCAAGAGGAAGACCAGAAATAGATAGGAAGACGAAAGTGTACCAAAGAGAAGAGATCATTCTTCCTACAAACCCAAAGTCTGCTTTCTTGATGTATGCTTAGTTCATAGGATGACCTTTACTGCCTTTGTCAAAGTAAGCTAAAAAGGGTGAGGTACCCTTTTGAGTCACCTCTTTCCAGCAGCCTCAATGAACCAAGGAGAACAGCAGCGATTCTAATCTGGGTGCTGGTCAGTAGACACTGGAGGGAATTAGGAGGGTAGGCTTTCCTTCTGAATATATATATATATATATATATATATATTTCCAAATGTGTGACTTCTTAAAGAAAATTTCATGCTCCTGATATTTATTTGTATATTTTGTAAGAGATAAGTAAAAACAAGACGAAGATAATAGGAAGGCAATCAAAATGTGACACTCCTCTTTTTTTTCCATCTTTTATTCCACTGTCAACTGATGGCATACGTTTCACAGGCTGACTGCCCTTCCCCCAGTCCCCATGGCTGTTAGAACTTGAGTTGGCTTCTATTATGAGGTGAGGAGAAAGCTAAATTGTCTTCTAATTCAATGATTCCAACAGCATTTTTAAAAATAACTTGTTCATGTTATCACCTGCCCAGATATCTAGCATTCCCCAGAGAAAGTGGCAAGGCTGTTTTATTAGCAGTTTACAAGTCTCATTAGAGCAAATGAGTTGGAACTCTACAAAGAAAAATGAGAGGTAGAAGATATGAAAATAGTTACTCAAACTCAGATGTGACCAAATAGAAACGGCTTCAATCTCATCAGGGAAAAGAATCATTCCTGAATAAAAGTGACCCAAATAGTAGCTTACTGTCACATTAAAAAAAAAAGTCCTAAAGGTAACTCCTTACTTATTTCATTTCCCACCAACCCCACCCCTTTTCCTATGGTTATCTCATTTAATGTCCATCTATAATCGTGTCAATATATTTGACCAAGAAAGAAAGCTCAAATAACATGTACTTCAGTTTGGGACATACATTTTTGACCCTCCTTCTGAGGTGACTGAAACTAGAAGGTAAAGGAACAAATCTAAGAGCAGGCACAAAGGCAAAGGTTTACAACAAAAGTACACATTCTGTACACAGGGAACTAATTTAATAAGCAGCTTCTCTCTGCTAGCTTGCGATTAAACTAAATTGCCAGCCTAAACTTTTCGGTGCAGAATTTCAAATGTCAACACATTACACCGCGATTCCTCTTAATTTCTCACAAAGAAAATGCGAAATGAATTCATTATGCTGGAGTAAGTGGAAAAAATGATGAGTTTCTCCAGAAGAGTATGCAATGGGGAGAGATTGGGCAAGACGATTATATTGAGATATTTGAATAGCTGGCCATTAGCAAGAGCGTCCCCATTACTCTGCTGATAATTATATCTCTTCCGCGATGACTTCCCAGTGGAATAATAGAATGTTCCCAGTGCAGGAGATAATGAAAAATACCATTCAGGTGGTGCCTATATGCCAGAAATGGAGTCTAGTATTTCTTTCCTTCGTGTATTTGTGGCACCTTAGACCCCCCCAGCCACAGCCCCTGAATCTTGTCTCTCTGAGGGCAAGCACCTACGAGGTGCATGTTAATCTGAGTTCGCTTGTTCTATGATGTGTACAGGGCAAATAAATGCATCTTGAAAGTGGAGATGGCAATGGAATATCATTCCTCCAACCTAATTATCTCCTGTGTTTAGAAAGCCCGGTGTTTTGCTGAGCACATTTTGGTTAGCTATTATGTAAATGACTTTCAAAATCTACGATGGTGCTGATGGAGTGAAGGCTTAGGATGGAGTCTTAGAAGGGTAAAACTCTCTTTTCTCTTCTTCAGGAGGGAAAAAAAAAGGTTGTGCATTCTTCTAATTAATCCATCATTTTGCAGGCACTTTTCATTTTAGCAATCAAGTGAAATTAAACCAACAAATGAGAGAAAAAACAAGATCAAGCAACAACACCCACTCCTTTTCTGCAGCAATTTCCTTCCATTCTCTTGATATCTCTCTCACATATGCAATCTTTCTTTTTTTGTTTGAATGATTCATAAAAATATTCATGTTTATTGCTGCCACCTTATCACAATGTGCCATTTTTATTGCTGTTTATTTTCATATTGGGAACATTTTACTGGGCACTGCATATCTTCTTCAGATTCATTAATTTCACGGACTACTCAAAATTTGCATATTCTCCTCATACTTTGTCTCACTGCTGTTGTCTTAAATTCTGAATCCTTGCCAGATAGTTTAATTTCCAAATATACAAGAAGGCAAGTTCCACCCAGACAATTTGTATTTGTAGCCTGTGGGGGGTGGGGGGCAGTGAAACATTACAATGGTTTTACCCTAGATAAGGGTTAAATTGGAGCAAATTTCTGAGTTTTTGCATTCACTGTAAATCAGGGACAAGAAGGAGCTAAACCATTATCCAAAGAGGTCATTTTTTTCTATTGAAATTGTATTTATATTTTGCCTCAAAGAGGTATATACTTCATTGTACAAGGGTTTTCTGGGTAAACTATTTACCAGAATTTATTCAACATATATAAAGTTGGGGTGTATGTTCATTGACAGGTGGCCATGACTCAAATTGCAGGGAAATGAAGTTTATGTGCTAATGGTGTCAGTATTGGGATTCTTATATTAGTCAGTTAACACACATCCATGGAAAAAAGGCGGGCTCACAGCTTCAATGTTCTATGTGACGCGGACAAAGCCATGATTACTGCTAGTGTGGGAAGTTTAATGTACTGATTCCTCTTTTAGAATGAACAAATCAAGGATAATGTGTCTATTTGCAATTTACATGTATACTAATGATGTATTATCCATAAACTGAATGGAATGTTATTGAACTTGTGTCATCCTCACAATTGTTACATTTGAGCCCCCTGCTGCAGTCCTGGTGGGAAACTGTTTTGTGGAAGCTCTTCGTTTTGATTACCTTCTATTTTATCAAACGTGGCTTCCTGGCCTGGGAATTGCTCTTTTCTGATATCATGTCCAAAACGTGAAGACCCTCTATCCCTCCTTCTAATGAATATTCTGGCTGCAATTCTTTCAAAACAGATCTATTTGCCCTTTTGGCAGCTGATGATACTTTCCATCGTCTTTGCCAACATTGTAATTCAAATGCACCAAATCTCCTGTGGTCTTCCTGATGTATTGCCCAGCTTTTGCATTCAAAGGAAACAATTGGAAAAAATTATAACTTAGACCAGGTGCCCCTTAGCCCTCAAAGTTACATCTCTACTCTTCAACACTTTAAAGGGGTCTTTCCCATCCGTTCTCATCTTCCCCTGATCTCTCCTTCCCACCAACCCTCAATACTTTATAAATTATTATTGGATGGAAAAGTCAATACTAGGGGCTCAAGGGAAAAGGCAGATGATTGGAGAACAATAATAGCGCAGACATGTGAAGGTGTCTGGCACAAGGTGTTTATTTATGTATTGTGAAAAATGATATATAAGCCCCCGATAAATGATTTAATAAAAAAAAGTAAGAACCCATATCTAGCTTCAGATAACTAATCTAGACAAGAATGGGTGCCACATTGTTTGTTAATAAGTGATACTAAAATAATATCAAATTGTCTTTTTGAAGCAATTTATTCTTTCAGATGCTGCTCGTGTATATAAATGTGTAATATATGTATATATAAAGAAGAAAAGGGACTTTTGTAGCAGTTTTCCCCAATACACTGCCACCTCTTTATTTTTTTTTTAATTTCTGCTAATGTGTTGATTTTGGATTAAAATAAAATGAAATCTTTGAAAACGGTGCTCTTTTCTCTGTTCATTGTGATGTTTTCCATTTTTGTTTGTGCATAATTTTATTTTCTTGACCTTGAGTTACAAAACACATTTTAGACTTGTTTTTGAACTTCATCATTAATTGGTTCAATTCCTCTTCATGTTCAATAAGCAAATGTGTGTTATCTCCAGACCAAAGCTTGTTAATAAGCCTTCTTCCCATCATAGTGCTGAGTTAGCTTTCACAGAGGCTAGCTTCTCAGAGAATTTGTTTAGCATTGAGATTGAATAACTGCAGTGGAATAGTACAACTTTCACACATCTTTTCTCATTTTAAACTAGACAGTATTTTTTGTTCTTTTGAACTCTTGGTCTATTGACAGGTCTATTGACAGCACAAGCACAGTGAAGTAGTCTGGAACTCCCTTCTTCACGATGTAAATCCATAGTTCGTTATGATCTACAGAGTCAAATTTTTCTGCATAGTCAGTAAAACACAGTAAGCATCTACCTGGTATTCTCTGCTTTCAGCCCAGGTCATTCTGATTTGGGCTTGAATCTCTGGCAGCTCCCTGTTGAAGTCCTGCTGCAAGCTTTTTTGAAAAATTCTTTCAAAAAATAAACTTGCATTTGATTTTAATCATGTTGTTTGGCAGTTTCTGCAGTCAGTTGTGTTCCTCTGTTGATGAGGTACAATTAGATCCCTCTGTCAGTTGACTGGGGAGTTGTCTTCCAAATTTCATGACATTGTTGAGAGATAGATTCCCCTCTGATGAGAGCATGTTGAAATATTTCAATTTGTATGCCATACTTTTCAGAATCCTTATTTATCTATCAACTATCTATCTATCTATCATCTATCATCTATCTATCATCTATCATCTATCTATCTATCTATCTATCTATCTATCTATCTATCTATCTATCTATCTATCTATCTATCTATCTATCATCTATCTATCTCCATCTATCTATTTTAACTAAAGCCTCCAATAGAACCTGGACTTCAGTGTCATTGGTTCTCAGTCCTATGCTACCTCTTGAGTCCAGTGACTGTCTATCCCTTCTGTCTTCTTCTTCTGTCTTCAGTCCAGACTTTGCTCATGTTGCCATGTTTAATGGAATCAAATCTGGGTTGCCCATAGAGTCCTTCCATGTCGAAACTCAAAACTTAGTTTATTCTTTATTTCCTTCGGCTTGAGATATGCTGATGGTGCTCCTTTTTTCCCTCCCAGCCAAGTCTTTGCAAACTAAGTTCGAATGACATGCTTTGTTTTCTGAAAATTTTCCCTTTGAAGTTTTCCACTCAGTTTTTTTGCTTCCTCGTTGCTCCCATGTGCTTTAGCTTCGTTACATTTGAGATCCTCTTCTTACATCCATACTGGGTGTTTTTTTGTTGATTGCTTTTGAAAAAGTCCCCTTTGCTGTCTACATCTACGATGGTCTTAAGATCACCCCCCCACCCCCCAATTCTCTTGGTCTTCAGTCATTAGTGTTCAATGCATCAAATCTCTTCTTAAAGTTGTCTCTGAATTAAAGTGGGGGAATTCTCATGGAACACATTGGACTGCTGGGGTGGTTGGTGGTCCATGAGGCTATTAGGGACAAGGGCGGCGGTGGAACCCCTCGGCCACTGAATGGAAACAGTGAGACGTCATACTCTCATAAAGGGCGTGAAGTCTCAGAAGCCCCCTGGGGCAGTCCTCGCCTGTGCTGCAGGGTCACTATGGATAAGAATTCACTCAATGGTAGTGGATTTTTCCATCATATTTTAGTGGACTTTTCTTCAACTTCAATGTGAACTTCAATATAAGCAGTCGGTAGTCTGCTTTATCGCTGACTCCTAGCCTTGTTTTGACTGATGAAATTGAGTTTTCTCAGTATCTTAATTTTATTTAGATATAGTCACTTTCATTTCTGTGTATGTCATCTGGAGAGGTCCTCGTGGATTGTCCCTGTCTATATCATGCCATAAAATATAAAACCCATGAATCCTTGTAATATAGGTGGGCTCTAGCTTGACTAACAGATCTGTCAATTTTGGCTAAAACTGGAACCCAGAGGTTAGGAATATTTCTACTTTCCAATTCACCATGAATTTTGAATTTAAAATTCAAAATATGAATTTCCAAATTAAAACAAGTTCATCTTGATTCTCTTAAGTAATATATTTCATATTTGATCACTTTTAATTTTCCTTGGTTCATATTCTGTTCATTCCATGTAAAGAATCTTGATATATATATGCATATATATATACACATATATATATATATTCAGAGTTGCTTTTGGTCTATTGCTTTTTAAGTCACGTTCCACCAGCAAATGAAGATCCCAAAACTTGATTCAGTCCATGCCATTAAGGGCAACTGTATTTAGAGTTATATAACCAGATCGTTCTAGTCTTTTTTTAGTTGTGAAAGCTTTCCTGTACCTGAGCACTATGGGTGACTCTGTGAATATTCCAAATGCCAGTGACATAGCTTCCACAATCACAGCGACATGTAAGCAATAGGACAACAAATAGGCAAGGAATGGAATTTGCAAAATATGAACATGGGAATTTTGACAAGTGGTCAAAATGAGATAGAGTGCTTGATGATCAGCATCATAGTCTTAATTAGATGAAATAAGCTGGCATTTGGTCATTTTGAATTTGATAACCACAACCAAGTGCTTCAAACTCTTGGTAGAAAATTCTATTATCTTCTAGTTTGATTTTTCCACAAACTGTTTGACATGCCTTCAGATGATATGCAATGCTAAACTTAAAAATGAAATAAGAAGGGTGTCATATTTACTGTTTAAAAAGGAGCATGTAAAGATATATAGCAAAGAAAAATGTCAATATTAGGCCAATATCCAAATATCAATAAGGACAGCTATTATTCAAATTATGTACCAGTCACCAATTCCAAAAATGGGGAAAATGGAGCACTTTTATCAATTTGTGCCATCTGGAATCCATCAAACATGCATGCAAAAGATGCCATAATTATTGGTGCTTGGAAGGTGAAAGTTGGAAGCAAAGAGGAAATATTAGCAGCTGTAATATATATCCTTTGTGATAATAGAATCTGAGTAAATGAATTTTGCAGGACCAATGACTAATTCATTAGCTAGATTTTTTTCCAGCACCATAAAGAGAGGCAAAGCCCATGGACTTTCCAGGTGAAATACACAGGAATCACATTGACTGTCTCTGTGGAAAGAGACAATGAAAAAAACTCAGTAAAACCAGTTAGAAAAGATCAGGGCCAGCTGTGAAATGGACCATTAAGAACAAGTTCAAGCGGAATGAAACAATAAAATTAAAATGAGTGCAGCAAAGCTAAAGCACAAGCTTGACTATGAAGGAATTCAAAACATTTGTGGAAACATTAAATTATCTTCTGATTATAGTCTTTCATTAATCTCTTGCAGTTCTCACAAATATTTAATCCGAATTTAGATATCATATCGTGAGTGTATTAGGTGGTGGACTGCTAACTCCAAGGGCAGTTTGAAGCCATTACCTGTTCCTCAGGAGAAAGAAGACGCTTTCTATCACCATAGTTGCAATCTCAGAAACCCACAAGGGCCAGTCTACCCTGCCTTTTGGGTCACTATGTATGAGAATCAACTTGATGCAAATGGGTTTTAAGTGAGATTTAACATTAGTTATTGAAGACTAGTCCTTGTGTGATGAGATCAAGAACATCCTAAGTGAAGAAAACAAAAAGTCATGAACAATACAGGTAAGAAAGGAATGGTCAAACTGGATTTCAAAGGCAACTATGAAACTTGTTCTTGGAACATACACAAGCTAAAGCAAATGGAATACAAAGCTGCTAGTGAGTTGTTCAGAAGATGCTCAAAAGGGCGATTTGAGAGCACCGCTGCATTATCATGAAATGTGCCAGAGTCCAGAGTGAGGGAACCAAGAGGAGGACCATAGTAGTTTTCAAGCACAAAGGATGCTGAAAAATTCAAGCCTTAATATTGAAGGACTGCATGGGAAAAATATTGAATGATGCAGGAAGCATCAAAATTAGATAAAAGAGATACAAAGAGTTGCTGAACCAAAATGTGCTAAGTGGCTGTTCAGTCATTTTAGGAAATGACATATCAACCAGATTCAATAATATGAAGGAACAAGGACCAAGCTGAATTGGCAAAAAAAAAAAATCAAGGCTCCAGACATGAATGAATGACCACTTTGATGCTTCCCAAATGGATACAATGGAGAAAGTGCTAACTCATCTCTGCTAAGAAATTTGGAGGATACCTGACCAAGTAACAAAAAGAGGTCGCTGTTTTTACTCCTTGCAGAGGATGCGAGGCGATCCAAGTGAACGTGGAAAGTACCACAAGATATGATTCATATTAGATTAAAGGCATACATATTTCTGAAGACAATTCCAAACAGTTCTAGCTGTAGGTTGGAAAGCTGGTGCCAGAAACAAGCTGAGTTCAGAAAAGAACATGAAACAAGTCCTTTTACTTTGTGGATCATAACACATTATATATATAAATATAAAGAATGATGAATCTAGAACAGTTAATTGTGCTCATGTGAAACCACGTCACCAATAGAGAAGAGCAGCATCTTTTGGAGCCAGCTGCCTTTATTGAGAACCTCCTAGAGCCAGGGGAAAGGTTATGTTAGGATGCATAGAGATGCTCATGAACTCCAGGCCCACAGATAGAAGGGAGACTAGGGCCTGCCTCTCTGTGGATCTCGTCCTCTGCATTCCGACTTGTAGCATCCTGAACTGTGCCTCATAACCTTCTGTTTGTTGAATAGCTCCACGGGTGGCATTTCTACTGTAGGAGGAGTAGACACACCAGAAGTTAGTATGAAAAGTGGGACGCTGCTGTGGCACATATCTAACATGTAGAAACAGATTTGGAGATGGGAACGTGGGTGAAAGTCATAAGGGTTTTAATGTGTAACTGTAAAAGCTAAGATTTCCTTGAAATGACTTTTAATGCAATTAGAAATGTGAAAGGCAATTTTGATGAAACAGAAGAAAGTGAGAACACTAGAGATGGCATAGATCACACAAAACAATGACGGAGAAATCTCAGTAGTAGAAACCCAAGACCAGAGAAATATAGTGAGGGTACAGATACGTGAAGTAAACAAATAGTAATTGTGGGCAGTGGGTTTTCTGGCATCTTTGACTGGGTTTTTGCATTCACATAGTAAGTTAACTGAGGGACTCTGGGTCAAGACTTATTGACTAAGTGATGTGCCTCTGGGTATGTCTCTAATGAGCTAAAAGGCTTTGTAACACTTGTCCTAGTTGGGCCAGACTGGCTCAAGAGACTGAGGCACTAAAGAACCACTAGCCTAAGGAACTTGGAATTATAACTTGTAGAGATAAGAAACAGATGAAACAAAGCTAAGTTGATCTCAAAGCAGATCAAAAATAGAGAACACACTGTGGTTTAAAATCAGGAATGATGTGCAACATAGGAGTTCTCTGATCATACTTAATCAGTCTATATGCTGATCTGACAATCTTCAAAGTTATATTATAGGAAGTAAAAGGTTTCATCAAGATCGGAGGGACAATCATTAACAAGCTTATGTGTGCAGCTAACATGAACATACTTGCTGAAATCAAGCACTCTGATATGAAGCAATTACTATCTCCAATGTAAAGAAAACAAAAACTCTTATATTTGCCCAATTAGCACATCATGATAAATGGAGAAAATGTTGACATTTTAAAAAATTTTATTTTGAAGGGAGCCACAAAATCCATGCCAAGAGAAGCTGCTTCTAAATCTCTAAATGATGTACTGCATTGAGCAAATCTCATGAAAATATCTGTTTCAAGTGTTGGGAAGGGACATCTCTTTGAGGACTAAAATACTTAAATGACTGCTAATGCTATGTAATGAATAAGGAACACCAAAGAAGAATTGATGCTTTTGAATTATTGTATTGGTGATTTATATTGGACATACTATGGATTGATAAGGAAAAAAATGTCTTGAAATAAGTAGATCTGGCTGAGCCTCGGTGGCGTAGTGGCTGAGTGTGGGACTGTGGCCCAGTAGCTTGGCCGTTCAAATCCAGCAGCAGCTCTCCAGGAGCAAGGCTGGGTGTCCCACTCCCATCAGAGGGCAGTGATGCAAAAAAAAAAAAAAAAAAGAAATAAGTAGATCTGAAGTTCTTCTTAGAAGCAAGGATGGTAAGACTTCCTCTCACATCTTAAGCATGCTACCAAGGGGGACTATATTCTGTACAAGGACATCTTGCTTGGGGGAATGTCAAGGAAAGTGAGGAAGAGCCTCGTGGGGACCGATGGACATCATGGCTACAAGAATGGGCTCCAAGAAAGCAAGCATCATCGGAATGGCATGGTGCTGCTTTCTGTGGTACATCGGATGAGAATGAGCTGGAACTGGTTTAGCAGAATCTAACAGCCACTCCCCAAAGGAGGCCATGCACTTTATCTGAATTATTAGCAATCTGTCCAATCCCCTTTGGAGGCAAATTGCCCTTTATCCAACATAATCATGTTGTTGAGGACAAAATACATGTCCAGAAGGCTAAGTAAAAGTAATTTGTCACCCCAAAGCAGAAACAAAATATACATGAACAGAAAAAAGAGAAGTCCCTATATAAAAATCTGCAGAAGCATAATAGATTTGAGACTTAGTCAGACAATACTTATATATTCCTTACAACAATTATAAATTATTTCTGACACAAAGAATATCTAAATAGAACATCAGTCACTTGTTCTTACCATCACTCAATATTTTTACAATATTCATTCTAATTGATTTGATTCATAGATAAAATAAAACACTAATCAGAATTCCAAGATGCATATCATAGAGAATGGCAGATGCATATGGGAATATGAAAAAATGAGAGTCATCAAAAATAAAAAATGGACATATATGAGGAATTTATATTACCTTATTTAAATGCACATTTATACATATCTAAACCATATACTTAAATATATATGCATATAAACATGCACACACAAGGAACTATAACCCGGACAATGCAGTATTAATGTAGTAGTCACAAATAAATCAATGAGGTAAAATTAAGAGTACCAATATTGAACTACTTTCAGTCAAATGACTTTTGCATCATATTTCAAATCAACACAATGTAGAAGAGAAAAATGTTAACTTAAGTTACTTTTGGAAAAATAAAATGGATAATAATTATATGAAAACATTGCCAATGATGTTAATTATGAAAGAAACACACAAAAAATCATGAGATATTATTACATATCTATAAGTCTGGCCAACATGTAAATGACTCATCACAGTGAGGAATGATGAAGATGTGAATTGATTGGAGCTCATATCTGACTGTTATAGTTGCCATTTTGAAAATTGGTCAGGCTTGTTTACATGATGCTAAAGATGTAATAGCTTATGATTTAGGATTTCACTTTAGAATAAAAGGTAAGTTGAAAAAGTATTGGCAATAGAATTTCTGTGCAGGCTTTAAAAAAATTCAAGACTGACCCCTCACAATCATATAGGTCAGGGTAGAACTTCCCCTCGGAGTTTCTGAGACCGGAACTATTTAAAGAAGTAGGAAACCCCTGCTTTATCCTGTGCTAATACATACATAGGGTGTTTTTTAATTAAATATGTCTCTATGAACAATGAATGAATACAAATTGTTCTTCTAGCAATATATTTGTCTTAGTCTTGCTAGAGAATCTTCAAAAAATGGGCTCAAAGAGCAAGGAGTTTCTGAGAAGATTTGTTGAGTCAGTTAAATTTAAGGCAGTTAGGTTAGCTTGGAAAGCTATGACACTAGTTTTCTTTTTATTATTATTCTTGTGGATTAACCTTTATAGGGTTTTTGAAGAACACAGGAAAATCATTTGGTTTTATTAGGAAGAAGTTTGAAGAAAATGAAACAATCATACTGCTGAGAACAAAAGCCAGGAATTTTTTCCCCACCGTGACACTGCACCTGCTCATTCTCAAAGGGCAACAGGGGCAGCCCTATGGGAACTGCACAGGAAAACTTCACTGTATCCACGTTGTGATCACGATCTTGTCCCTTTCAACTTCATCCAGTTTCCTACACATATGGCAATTTTAAAAGGGCCATTATTTGGGTCTTCTATAGATGTCAAACCTGCTGATGGACATGATGCAGAATTTTACAATGAAGAGTGTGAGAGATGGGAGCACTGCAGTCGGAAATGCAATAGACTTAGAGGGAGGATATATTAGAAAACAGTGAATTTACATCTTGAAATTTTGCTTAAGCAAGGTTTCTATGACTGTGCAGTAACACTTTTTGACTTGCCTTCATATTTATTCAAGAAAAAATGAAAACATATGTATGAAAATATGAGTGCAAGAATGTTTATATAGCACCTTGTTCATAACAGCCCCAATTTAGAAATAAGACAAATGTTCACTAATCATAGAATGGTGAAGTAATTTGTGGTGAATTCATATACAAAGAAAAAGAATCTCTGGCCCATGCAATGAAGTACATGGGCTTCAAAATATTACACAGGCTGAGTAAACAACAATAAAATAACTTTCCAAGTAGAGAAACTATGCAAATAGGTTCTCAGCCAGGTGTTCAAAGTCAATATTAGCAATGATTATCAAGCCTACAATCACTCATTGATTCATAGCAAGCTTATAGCACAAAGCAGAATTGGCCCCTGTGTGATTCAGAAGCTGAAAATATTTCTAGGAGCAGAAAGTCCCATCTTTCTCCCTTGGAGAGGTTGGTTGGTGTTTCTGAACTGTTGACCTTGTGATCAGCAATCTAATTCATAGCTACTACACTGTGATATGTGCACTGGAGTCTCTCCCACCCATCCTTAAATAATACTTCTAATGTGACCATGGAAAAAATATTACGTAAGTCCCCTAAAAAATATTATGCTAGATATTTTACCATTGAGTCTCAAAACTCTTAAGGTCACACACAAAAAAATCTAGAACAACTCTGGGAACATAAAAAGTAATGTCACTTGGTTGGGTTCCTAGAAGAGCAAAAGGAAAATGAGTAAAACAGGAAACATGAACAACACATTTAGTTCTATTCAAAACATCAAATTTGTTCTATTATTTGAAAGAGACACATCATCCTCAAGGAAGAACTGCCACATGTTTTCAGACCATAGGATGTACCTGACCATAAGAAAAAAATATTCTGAATCAAATAGTATCAGTATACTAAAATTCTTATTAAAATAGAGCAAAACACGGTAATATTGAGCAGGATAAACGCAACAGTGGTGTTAAGAACCATCAACACTTTCATTAACAAATGAGGGAAGATGTGCACAGTACAGATCATATGACCTGACATTGAGATGTCAGGTGGCTGGACTTCCTCAGCAAACACAGCAACCCACAGCATGCAAACAGCAGCAGATAGTAAGTGGGTGCATGAGATCATAAATGAATGCTTAGGTACCAGACTTTCACATCATAAGGTGCACCCTGATTTCCCTCCCACACTTTTTTGGGGAAAAAAAGGTAGGATTTATGCTCTGACAAGTACGGTAGTTAAACATAGTACACCAGCTGGGAGTTGGCAGTTTGAATTCACACAAAGCTGCCTGGTGACTCACAAATGGTCACAGCTCTGAAACTCCAGTAGTGCCCATCTCTGCTTTTCAGGTACAGGGTTGTCGGGAGATAGAATCTGCTTGACAGCAGCCCATCGGAGAATTGTGAAATCTACTCAAGGGACATGGTCATTGGCAATATTAACATAAGTCCATTTTTAATGTTTTTCCCCTCTAAGTCCAATAGCATCTGCAAAACAATTTATTTTAAATATGATAATGAAAGAAATATGTATACCTAGGTCAATCCGTATATTTTTATGAAATAATGTTTTACATATGTGCAGACCTATATTTATACCTCTGTTCATAGCTTTACTTTCCTAGATCTTTCCTCTGCTCCCTTGTATCCTTCTCCTGCTCCACCATCAAGCTCATCCTTCTTCTGCCTCTTAGTAATTCCTCTCAGTTTGATTGCTGTTGTTCCAACAACACCCCCATGATATCTGTGTTCTCTATATGAACTTTAATTCCCTAGTTATTCCTTTGTCTATAATGTTGTTTGCTCACCGCTCCCTTTCCCCGCCTGCTTCTCCCCCCAAGTCCCTCCTGAACTGTAGGTCCTGTTGCTTTCTCTTTGAGCTTGCTTCCCATGCCTATCTTTTAATTGGCTGGTCTAACAGCAGGAGTGCTGGACAGGTGAATCTACCTGGACACCATCCTGACTCCTCCGAAGTACATACTTAAAAGTTATGCTAGCTAATGTAAATTCTAGAATGGGTATATAATAAATAATCTACATTGAGATGCTCTAATATATGGGGGATGCTGTCATGGAGCCTACCCTGATCCCTGTTGACCCTGTTTTTCAAAGTATAATTGTAAGAAGCAGGGTTTGCAAGGACCAATCTCTTCAAAGCAGAACACCAGACCACTCTTCTGAGGCCCTTATGGCTGCTCTGGGGTCTCCAATCCTTTATAATAGGAGCTGAGCAAACTAACCGTTTGCATGACCAGGGACTCGGGAACAGCGTGCTAATCAAGAACACTTTCTGGTTTGATGGGAATATTTGATATCTTAAATGAGTGATGGTTCTCGAGGTAAGTCTGATTATTTTTCAAAACTCATTACATAGTAGACTTGAATCTGTGCATTTAAGGGTATGCAAATGAAATTTCATTATTTAAAGCAAAAGTTACTGAAAGACAATAATGAAGTATTTAAAACTGACTTCTATTCTCTCCTCTTCCTTTCTGATTTAGTTGTCTCCCTCTGAAAGGAAGACAGGTGTTCTTTGCAGTTCTTTGCCTGGGAGATCTTTGTACAAAGTCACTTGATAAGTACAAAGGCTCATTGTGACTGTGCAGGATGACTCACTCCCAATTGAACTTTTAAATAGGAAACTTTCTTCCCAAATCTTACTTTCCTTTGTTTCTTAATCTGAATACAGGCAGACATTCTTTCTCTTGCTTCTATTATAAATCCTCAAAAAAGAAATGTACTTGTTCTATAGTCAAGATGGTATGTGCATTTTGTTCCCTTTCCCTAAATATATGATGGGCCCTAAGTTTATTTACAGTCACCTGTCAGCTCTGTGTGCTTCTCAAGTGGCCTGTAGTTCCCTGCTTCTCCATCAAGATGAAATGACTGACATGCTGAGCTACAAAGCTCTTACCTTCCCATAATGTGTTATGCAGGCATCTTTTGAGCATTGACACTTGTTTATTTCATTTTAGTCTCTATTATATTAGAAAAATCACAGACAAACAAATAGAGAGGAAAGAACACCAATGAGGAAATAGGGTATGTGTACATTGTAGGAATAGACAGAAGATAGTCAGGACACATAGCCTCTGGGTCACCCAAACGATTAAGTGCTTGATCACTAACCAAAGAGTTACTTGTTCAAAGTACCCTGAAGCACCTCAGAGAAAAGCCCTGGCCATGGATTTCAGCCAGGTCGCAGTCTTGAAAGTCCGGGATTGCGCAGTGTGGCTCCATGACTGGCAGCAGGTTAGTTAAAGGAGTGGCAAGTAAAGAGGAAAAGTGACGCATTTCAAGTCACCTAAACAGATTGCTAGAGCTTCCTGTTCCTGCCTCCATCATTACTTCAATTCACCTAAACACATCTTTGTTTCTCCTTAAGACACCCCTCCCCTTTACCGGACCTGATTATAAAAGTATATGTACACAACTTTATGAAAAATAAAAGCATGGCTTAAGATTTGTAAACATTGTTGCTTTTAGAATTTAGATGATGTACACCTTGATCCCATCATGATCTATAGTTACTTTGTTATGTGTTTTAATGCAATATAAAGTCTTTGTGGCTAAAACTGTTCAAGGCACCTTAACCATATGTGCCACAGGGCTCTGCACTGCGCTTGCTCAAGAAGCCTTCTAGTTGTGCACTGTGCAGTTAAGAATGCTTGTCATGTAATATATATGTGGTATACTAATTAACTGAGAAATTGTATATAGCAACTATAATTAAAATTATTCTGCAAATAACTGCTTCTCTTTACTAATTCCAAATGCAGATGATGCCATTTCAAGAACAAAACATCACTAAGAACTTCAGATATAATTCTCTGAAGGAGTGCAAAGTGTCGTTTAATAAACAGTTTTCGTTAATAGGATGTCCAGCAACAGGGAATTTGCTGCATTTATTTTCTCACCAAAAATATAATGAGCATTTACGATGCTCCTGAAATGGTGTGACATGATTTTTATTCTAGGAGAGGGAGGAAACCTTAACCTTGTGGGAATGGCCACCCCCCCCACCCCCCAATGGACTGAATCAAAGGGGCAAGAGAATTTCAGAAAAGTGAGGCAATTACCACAGGCTCAGGGCAATACCAGCAATCAACTGCTCAAGTGCAAACACACTTCAAGGCAGGAAAGAAAGCAAAACTGCAAGAGGGTTTCCAGCTTAGGGAAGCCATGGCAGAAAACAGAACCCTGTGAAGTTCTCTGCAGGAAGCTCCTCCCACTGGGAAAGAGGACCAAAAATGTGACTGGTTCACAAATGAACTCATGAGGCTGACTCAGGATAACAGCCTCCAGCCTGTCATTGAAATGCAGAAAAGGGGCTAGCTCTGTCAATTACAGACTTCTGAGATGGGTAGAAGGGAGTAGAAAAAGTTCAGGCACTGAACAAAACACAAAGGAGAGCATGCATCAGGTACCCTTGGGGTAGCACAATATGGATTAGAAACCCTTAAAATACATGCCCTTAGACCATTTGTAAAATGTATTACCATATCAAGAAGAAGCTTCCAACATTCTCTTGTGGATTGCAGGCACAGTACGCTATGTCCTCACTTCCTTTAAATGACCATTAAAAGCAGGATTGGATTGAGGCACGGATGCTGAAGACGCTCAATAAAGTAAATGTTAGGTACCTTGTTCTCAGAGTATTCTTTGGTAAATACTGCAACACATACATACAAGATAAAGCAGGAAAGAGAATGGTAAAATAAGCTGCAGATGCTAATGAGATATTAAAAATACAACATAGCACTTGTCATGATGTATTTTGAAGATTCCAAGGAAAGGAGTCAACCCGTGGGCCTGGTCTTGAACCATTAGCATTTCAAATAAAAAGTAGACAAGGGGTAGAGAAGAAAGAACATCAACAGAGGCCAGCCCTTCCCAATGAGCAAATGTCCAACGTGGACGTTTAGGCCATCTGAACATCAACCCCACTGCTCTGGAATAGAAAAGGGTTGTTAGAAAATAAAGAAAGATACTCCCTGGAGAGCATTATTCTAAAGCATTTTTTTAGGTGGATGAACTAAGATATAAGAGTTTGAATCATCTGGCTCACCGTTCTTGGTACCGCGCAGAGGCAGTGGGTGAGAGGAAGGCCCTTCATGAGTGGGATGAACTGGAGCATAGGAAGAGTGGAGAGGTGGGCACAGGCTGGAGCAGGACTTCATTCTGTTGTGCATAAGTTTGGATCAGAACCAACTGGAGGTCATCTAACAACAACAGCCACAGCAGCAGCAGCAGCAGCAGCAATAATGTCAGATTTCTTGCAAAGATTGAAGTTGAGGGTTTATCCCTGGAAGGCTGGTTCCAAAAATCACTTCTTAGCCATGGTATTATAGGATTCTCCACATTTAATAGAGGCATCAAAAATAGCTTATCTTTTGTATCTCCTCCAGATCAATGAATATGGTAGACATCATTTGTGTTTAAATAAGTAAAGATTTTTCCTTAGGATACCTTGCTTTACCTATGAGCCTGTCTCACGAACCTTGTATCAAAGACAAACCAAGAGTGAATCCAGTGAACATTTGTTTTAATAAAGGAAATTCAAAGCATGCCAGCACACCAGAGACCTCAGTCCAGTTGAAAAGTGTTTAAGAACCTATCCTCATAGGCTCACGTGAGAATAGGCACTTACAGATGGTCTTTGTCTGATTCGCTGTTACCCCGTTGTAGTCTAAGGAAAGAGAATGGCCAATGAGAAGCTCGTCTTCAAATTATCTTATGCTTTAGAGCAGAAATTGTACACAAACAAGGCAATAAATGAAATTCTATTATTATTGTCACATTGACTTAGCTCCAAAACCAGTGGCATTAACACTCATAAAACCATCTAATTTAGCCCACAAATTGTATCATGTGATTTGTCACACTGAGAATTCACGTGCAAAGAGGAGGTGTCAGATCGGCTCGAGGTCCCTGAGAGAACCTTAAGTATAATTTCGTCTAGGTTTCTACTGGGGCATTTAACCTGCTTTGGGAAAATGTCACTCATGCTTATTACTGCAGTCGTTCTTGCCAAAGAGGCTCCAGTTAATGCCCCAGCAGGGATTGCACCACGAGCCCCATTTTTCAAGGGCTTTCTAACTCAGTCATAAAAATTGGATCTGGGCACAGGCTTGTCCCAATTGTGGTGCACTTTCTAGCTTGTTTGTTATAACCAGATGTATTTAAATTTTGTTCAGCTGCTTTTGAAGGTGGAAGGAAAGTGACATTTTCTGCTTTTCAGATGAATTTTGGCAATGCTGGGAATCTAAAGGGAGTCTGATTTTAAAATTAAACATGAACTTTTAGATTCTATTAGGCTCATACTTTTGATCTGGGGCCACCGCCTATGGGCATATCTATTAACAAGCAAACAGAAAATAAAACCCAGTGGAAATCATCCAGTGAAGAAGGAGTGGATAATTCAGTTCCATCTCAGGCCGTGCGCTAATAGCAAGCCTATCGTAAGATGTGGTGACCTCACAAGGAGATGCAGTCTAGCTATGTGGAAGGTCAGAGTGGGCATCTACAGGCTGAGACACAATGTTGGTTAGAACTTTAAAGGCAGACACAGAAGGATAACATTTGAACACAAAGGAAATAGGGAGGAGGGCAAAAAGCAAAATCAAGTGTGAGGAGCAGATATATTTGAGAGCCAAATGTGTCTCCACAAAGCTTTTGTGGGCTCCTTGAGAGAATTACTATAAATGTGGCTAATGATTTCACAATGCAGAAGAGATGACTGGAGACTAGAATGTGTTGATAGCTGCACAGGACAGCAAAAGCCCTGAGAGGGGGCTCACTTTTACGGAAGAGAAGAGCAAATGCCAGAGTTTGCTGACACCACCCTCCTTTTTTTTAGAGTAGCAGGCGAAATATGAATAAGCCTCCAGTGAGCTGGACAAGGAGAAGAAAAAGAACCTCCTGGTGCAGAGTGGGAACGAGCTAGAAACTGTTTGATGATCCGTCTGTGAGACCCAAGAGGTTAGACTGTGAACAGTCTCACGAGTGGCACACATGCTAGGCTACCTACCTGGCATTGGCAGGCTAAGTCTGCTCAGTTTTGCCAATCTGCTCCACGAATGCCACAGCCAAGAAAGCTTCAGTAGTTTGTCTACTCTGGAAGACCTGTAGTTGCCACGAGTGCAAATAAACTGGAAGGTAACAGGTTATTTTGTTGTTGTTGTTGTTGTTGTTATCATCATTGTTGGGACATGAGGGAGTTAAAATACTAATGAGGGCACACTGAACAGAAAGAAGCTTTTAAAATTTTATCTGTGTGTCATGATTAAATAGTACTGATTAAAGACTAGGTAAAACTAGAAAATTATTTCAATGTATTATATTCTAAACTCTTGTGGGCATCAGAGAACAGAAAGGAATTTACAATCAAAGCTTCCAAGAGCAGCAGTTCAGAACTCAACTCTTGTATTTCCTTAGGCACAGTTCCTGCAAAAGATCCTTAAAAAGTGCTAAAAAACAAAGAGCTTCTTTTGAGGATCGAGGGATACCTGACCCAAGGCATGGTCTTTTTATTATCCCAATCCATGTGTGAAAGAGGACAATGAATGAAGAAGACCAAATACAACTGATTCCTGATATTATGTAAAGAATAGGAGGAAAGATAGACATAACAGAGGAGAGATAAAACAACAGAGAAACTTTGGACGTTTAAGGCCATATCCACAATGTGACTGTGAGAATGAGATGATTTTATGTCCACTTGAAGGCGTGTGAAAATTTATGGGTAGAATGCACCTGTCAATCAGGTCACAGCCTCATGGTACCTCTTTGTGAGTTCTCATAAGGAGGACCCCAGGAACTCCTCTCTGATCCTTCACCTTCCTGCTTACTGGGACACCGACATTGACCCTGAGACCTGCCTGTGTCCTACGATGTTTCCAGCGATCTTGGATCTACATCACTATACACCCACTGGCCTGCAATCTTCCTGTGTCTAGTGGCATTGCATGTGACCACCGAAGTATAAAAAGAGACTTATGCACTCGTATTGAACTCAAGGACTTGAGTTGGACTGGGTTGAGATTGCATTCTTGATATAAAATTCTTCTGTGTGTGTGTATGTATTTGTTTCTCTTGTCAACTGACATAAGACAGTGTGTTTCTTTAGTTCTGGCTGCACAACTTCATCTTACTGTTTGGAGGGAGAGGAATATCATCCCTTAGAGAATTATGTGATCATCCCAAAGAATGGTGATACAACAGAAGTCAAAATTATTAAACAATATCATTAATATTCCTCAGAAACAGTATGTTGCAGAAGAAAATTCCAAAGCAGTAGACTGACAAATGAAAGCCAGAAAAATAAGCCACATTCTAAATAGGATGTGAAATAAGAACAACTGTTACTAATATGACATGGAACATTAAGGCAAGCTGAAGATAACAGAAAGATGTCTATTTGTGTTTTATTGGCTATGCAAAGGTATTTGTTTGTGTGACTCATAACCAAGTATTAATAATGTTGTTAATAATGGAGATTTCAGACTATTTCTCTGTGCTCATGAAACCAAGAGGCAGTAGTCCAAACAGAAAAATGTAAGAATGCTGTATGGTTGAAATTCAAGAAGGGGTTACATTCTTTCTTCATTATTGCTAAGTATGTAATCTGACCACATAAAACAAAAAACTGGACTATGTGAAGGGGTGTGTGGCATCAGGATTGGAGGAAGTTTATTACAAATCTGAGATAGAGGAGTTGGAATGAAGTCCATATCCAGGAGATACTTGTGAAACAAACTGACTTATTGAAAGTGAGCAGGACAGAAATTGATATCAGACTACAGATTTCAGTAAAGATTACACCTCAACACCAAGAAAACATATCCTCACAACAACTGGAACAACAAGCCACATTATGATGGGTGGGAAAGTTTGACTGTTAAGGATTTCATTTTACTTCAGTCCCTAGTCAATGTTTTTGCACGCAGCAGTTGAGACGTCAAATGATATATTACATTGTTGGGTTAATATCCCTCAGAACCTTTGAAAGAATAAAGAGCAAAGATTTCACTTTGGGGATTATGGTATGCCTAGTCCAAAATATGGTATTTTCAATCTCTTTTTGTGCATATGAAATTTGGACAATGAATAGGAAAGCAGAAAAAAATGTCTTGGAATTATATGTTTTTGGAAGCATCTTGCATATGTGTACAACTGACAAATCTGTCCTGTGTCATCCTGAGACTAAAGGATGTGAGACTTCATCCCCTGTTATATGGCCATTTTATGAGAATGGGCAAGTCTTTGGAGAAGCACACAGCTCTTGGTAAAGCAGAGCATCCGCCCAATAGAGAAAGACCCTTAAAAAACACAAAGTGCAGCAGCGACTGTAATCAGAGACTCAAACATAACAAAAATGATGGTCCAGCAGCAAATAGCATTTCGTTTTGCTGTACAAGGGGTTTGAACCAACTCAATGGCACCTAACGATGGCCATAAAGTGACAGAAGCGTTGCTATGTACATTCTTCTGTAACCTTGCTGCTAATAGGTCCAGTGTGTTAGTCCAGGTTGCCTAGAGAAACAAATCCAGTACAGTCTTACATATGTAAGAGAGCTTTATATCGAAGAATTATTATAGATTAAGGAAACATCCAGGTCCAGATCAAATCCAATATTAGCCCATATGTCTGATACCAGTCTATAAATTCCTTTTCAGACTCATGCAGCCATGCCATGATGTCCAGTGCAGGAAAATCACAGGCCAGTGGGTGGAAAGTCTTGTAGATCTAGTTGTGGCAGAAGCATCTTAGCATTGGCATAGGTCTCCATGTGGTTCCTCTGGCTCCAGGGTTCTGGCTCCATCAGCATAGTTCTATGGGGCTTGTCAGCATGAAGATGAAGTAGAGAGTGTGTGTGTGTGTCTAGCCTCCAGGGAGGAAAGCAGGAGTTCCCAGAATCCTCAGAGAAGACCAGGCTCACACAGAGGCTTCAATGACTGGGCTATACCGCGCCCTCAAGTTGATTGTAGATTATGTAACTGCCACATCCAGCTTACAGAATAGACAGATTTAAAAGAAAAAGAATAGCTACAATTCAATTTTTAAAATCATCTTACTAATAAAGAGAGTGCTAGGGATTGATCATGCACTCACTTCACCGAATCTGATTCAACTCCAGTCAGCCATGATTCTTCAGAGCTTGTGGCTGTCATCCATGTGTGAACTGAGGTAACTATTTTGTGTAATGTAAATCTTAGTTTCTAATGTTAACGGAGCAGCGTTAGAGACAAATCTGGTCAGGATAGAAGACAGAAGCTTCAGTCAAACTAGAGCCTTCAGAATTTGGTCATATCTTGAGTTTATCTCTTTTAACAACAGCAACAACAACAACAAAAACAACAAGAGTAGCCAGAGTTGGTCAAAAGAACTGACAGCTAAAAATGAAGACCTAAAAAAATGCAATATGTCCATTAGAACCAGTCCCTTGCACTGAGAGCTTAGTAGGCCAGTGTTTCCCATGGTGGTTGACACTGCCCAGCTAAGTCATGCTAGAATGAACGCATTGGGGAGGAGGCGTCTGCACAAGCTGCTGTCTATTCTTTATCCTAAATTATTGGCTATAATAAGAAGCTTTAAATTGCTAGCAGGGCACTATTTTTCCTTTTACCCCCGAAACGTATTTGGAGTACACCAAATAAGTTGGAGAAAGTATGCCGTAGATCCAGGGGAAGATTGATGTCAAGACTCATGAGATCTCTGATGCCAGCCCACAGATGTTGAAGGGAAGCAGAGCTTCTGGTCAAAGAAGTGACAGCATGGGAAATCTGTTCCCTCCAGCTCTGGCCGCAATACAGGCATTTAGTATTTTAAGCTGTGTGAGAATAGATTTGTTTATTCAAGTCATTCATTTAGTGCATTTCTATGATTGAAACATTAGATAACTAAGACAGAGGATAACAAAAATCAAGTGGATTTTATGTACTGGCATATTCAGAAGTACTCTTTAATGGAGATGACGTCTTTGTGACCAGATAGCACTTTCTTTATACTTGCTTTATACTTCTTGCTATCTGGGATAGCTTGATAATTCAAGCTCCATTAGCCATATTAAGACAACCTGAGGGAAACCATGCATAAGGACTATGAAATAGAAAAATATAGAGTCTGGATTCACGGTAACTCAAAAGTCACCAGCAGGTGAAGCTCCCATAAGAGACACCATGGGAGAGGAATGTTCTTTAGCCTCAGAAATCTCGAATGTGCCTAGCTTTTGTTAATTTATACTTTCTATGATTAAGAAGTGCTATAGAAATAGATTCACTGCACTTAACTAAAAAATTATTTGACAGCAAGTTGGCTCCCAGGAAGCATTTAGGGAGTGTTTGTTGAATGAATCTTGAAATGGATCTACAAATCAATAAATGTAACATTATTGTCCCCAATGTAATCAATTTCATGCTTCCTTTCCCTAATGTTTTGTTCTGATAACTTTATTTCTGATTTCCATTAGGTAATTAATGGTAAAAAAGGGAAAGACTCATAAGGACCACATAGTGTTGATTTCAATAGTTTAGTAATTCAGTACATAGGTTCAATTTATTGAATATAATCCAGTAGGGAGATCTTGGGGATATATAAACAGACATTAATACTTAGACTAATTGAAGGCTAATGTTAGAAACTTAAATTATACGGATAAATCCATTGAAATTTAAGCATCAATAATATAGAAAATATCTCAAACGATTTGAAAGGAGAGGTCATAGAAAAATTAATGGCTTTAAATATGGAATGGTGTTCATCCTCACACACAATTTAATGTTAGCAAAAAAACTTTAACTTTTGCTAATGACAATCACATAAAACAAAACAAATTGTGGATGTGGAAAAATATCTATTCTCATTTCACTTGGTGGAAGTGCATTTTCTGGTTCAATTTTGCCACAGCTACTAATATTGAAAATGCATCTAGTCACTGATTTAATTTGCCTATTCACTCCATTTAAAATAATTTGTATATAAATATATTTCACATGTGCACAGGTTCATGTGCAAATTTTTTTCTTTGCAAATCATTCATCAACAAACAAACAAAAACAACCAAGGACAGGAAACAATCCACATATCAATTGAGGACTTGTCATTAGTGACCTATATGTCATATTATGACTTGCTCATTTATATATTAAAATACTAAACAGAGTGAAAAGTAAACATATAAACATCGATATCTATGTGCTAAAGCACATTCAACAAGAAAAGCGATAAGCAGTTGTGTACATATGCATGGACATTTATAAGCTTTTAATACATAAAGCCATCATATTGGTTAGTGTTCTTCATCTTTCTAAGGTCACAAACTCAAATTTTACCCTGGAGTAAAAGCACAGTTTGTCCACTGGAGGAGGGTATTAGTAGGATTCAATACAATTTACCCCCTCTTCTGGAGTAGGAAATTAAAGTTATCTTTTACACTGACACCGTTCTATCACTTTCCTAGGGGGCCCATTGCAAAGTAATGTTTAATACCTGAACTAGGAAACCAGTCCAGAGGTGGGTCCTAGTCATATGGAAAAGCAAACTCTAGTTACTCTGATGAATACTTTATCTGGTTCATGGGGAAATTAAATTCTCCTTGCCCTTGGGCTGATCAGATCAGACTCATGAGATGTGTATCTTCTTTGGTCAAAACAGCAGCAAGGTTATTGGTCATTAAGTTATCCACCTCCTACTCCAACACTGTTATTTGATTTAAAGATGTCTTATAATAGTGTATCCCACAGACCTATTACCACTATATTTAAGGTTATTGCCATTAATTTGTTTCAAATGTGCAAGCCCTTCTTCTTAGCCTCTAGTGTCTTTGTTCTTTTTCCTTCCCTGCTGCACCACAGTACAATAGCCTGGAATATCTGTGAATTCTCTTGCTTGCTGCGCTGTCAGTGTGCTCCTGTTACTTTGCTTCAGTGCTAATGACTCTATATTTTCTTACCTTGAGTGTTCTTTCACTCTGTCCCCAGTTCCCCTTTTATAGTCCAGGGTATTTATCTTTTGGAAGATCACTTAAAGGTTCAGTAGTGGATCTACTACAGGTTAAATAGTTCATGACAATGACAAATATCTGTAATGACGGGTGACCTTGAAAATGACTGACATTTTAATTTTAGTTGGTTGTGATCTAAGATGCCAGAAGCACAGATATGCTCTGAAAATTTCACACAACTCCAGCAACATTTTCCTTTTTTGTTTTGTTTGTTTCTGAAGACATATTTTTTGAAAGGCGCATAAGAATATGGAGGCTGGGGGGTGAGGCAGAATCGATTTTATGGCTGGTACTAGCTAGTCTTCTTACTTTGAACAGGTTACATAAACTTACTAATTGTAGTCTACTTTGCATTATAAGAATAAAGATGCCATTCTAAATTGTTCAACTTAACATAACAGATATCCAATGCATCTAGCTCTTAATATTTAAATGGAGAGTCAATATTTCCTTATAAAGATAAATTGTTTCTCTGGGGACCCAAAATTGTGAGAAATAGTTGAGGAAACCAAACTATATGAATTCGATGAATAGCAAAGCTTTTGGAAGTGGTCATTTATTACTTAATATATGAGGTACAAGCATAATTTGATTAACTATTTAACCTAGATCAGCCACTTATATTTTCAAATGTGTTTAGATAAATGTGATTAGGTGGAGGCAACGGATGGTCATATCTCTCTGAATGAATCATTTGTGTAGAAAGAACATTTATAGCGTTTAGATCTGGAATCTTGTTTGGCTCAACTATTGAGCTGCTAAGAATTCTCTTGGTTTTTTTTTTGTGAAATTTAAACGCTGACTGAAACGTCCTTAAGGTTCTTTCCGTTTGCACCATTCTGGGACGTTATGACCTAGAATCTTCTCTTTGGCTCTGTGTCTCTTCTATGTTTACCACTAGGTATTTTGTCACTCTTCTCCTCATTGGTTATCTCCTGATAATAGTAATGAGTTATCTTTTTTTTAAAAAATTGTATAGGAATGAGTAATTTGCATTGAATACACTAGCAGCTAAATTATGGAATTGTGGCTACTGATGTCCAGTTTTGCGAAGGAGGACCCTAATCAGTAGTGTGATGGCAGAGGTTTAGCAACTGGCTTCCAAAACAAAATAAAACCCGATCGAAGCAAACAAAATTGAATAAATAAACAAAACCAAAATGAATAAGTGAACCCTGTTGTGGAGCAGTTGTTGACTTCTGTGCTGTGGATGTTCTCACCATGCATGATTTCAACATTAGCATGACTTTTCTGAAGACAGAGATGGACAGAGGTGGATCATGATCTAGTACTTCACCATGAAGAAAAAATAAAAAATAATTCTCAAGTAAATAAACTACAAATGTAGTAAAATAAGTGGAGATGATAGAGAGAGATGTGTCTTATTTATTATAGTTGTTTCAAAGATAATTTATCAAATTGTAGCCTTCTCTAATTTAACTCTCAATAATGCCTGTATTCAGAATCTAGTTTGCAAAGTTTTTGAGCATTTAACAATGGCTTTAATGAGCGGTATGGCCTGACTTCAGCATATCACTGGCATTTAGTTCTAATGCTAAATTTAAAAGAAACTTTGTCATTAGGACCTGCAAAATATCACCTATCAAGGGGTGAAGAGGAGAATGAAATTGTGAAGACCATACTTCCAGGAACATGGAGAAAGACAGAGATTGAGACATTACAGTTTGGGGTCAACTTGTTTCTTAGATATTGTTTATACTAGATATCTTTGGTGAGTATTTTAACATACGGAAGCTTCAAAAAATTTGTGAAGATATAGACGTAAAAGATGGAATTTTCCCATAAATGTTTTACTCCCTCTCATATATTACTTTTGCAAATGTAGCTGTCTAAATGTGTTTATATATTTCTCTTATTTTGTGTATCTACAATTTCTCTATTGCCTATAGGTTTTAATCTTTTGAAAAGGTCAATTAAAAATGCCATAGGAAGGGGAACTCTCTATAAGTGAAGTAGAAATGTTTACATGTACTCAAGTAAGTAACTACTGTTTGCTGAAAGAAATCCTATAAACTATCAAGAAAATGATTGCTATTAAGACCATGACCAAGATTTCCAATTCAGCATGATGAATTGTTTGCTATTAATGCCAACACCGAGGACATTGCACCATCCATTATGAAAATATGTGTAGGTACAGATGAGCGTTGTGAGAAAAAAAAATGTTAAACATCCAAACGCTCATCTTCAGATCTGAAGACAAGAATAAAATTAACAATGGATTTTCACAGCAATAGTAAGTAAAATGAGAAATGTTGGTTCAAAATAAATTAAAGGCAAACCGTTAAACATAAAAACAAACCATATTACTGCCATTGAGCCAATTCTGACTCATACCCATCGTCAAGACAGGAGAGAACAGTTCTTGTGTGTTTTCATGACTTTAACTCTTTATGGGAGCAGAAAGTCTTCTTTCCCTTGGAGTGGCAGGTGGTTTTGAACTGATGACCTTGTGTTTATCAGCCCAATGAATAACTGCAATGCCGCCAGAGCTCCTTAAATACAAGGCATACCAAAAACATCATAAAAGTTGATTTGGGCAGAATAGGTCCATGGATCCACAGTTTGTTTTATATTCAATATTGATTGGTATAAATTGAGACAGATTTTCTTGATTGTATTATTTTGGAAGTATAAAAGAAAGAAGAATCAACTACTACTATTATTATACTATATTATACTATTCAATAATATATTAAACAATGTCGTCAGTAGGACAACTGGTTGAAAAGGACTGTTTTGGACTGGATTGCGTGCTGGAAAATGCTATGTTGAAACACTAACCACTGTTTAAATAGAACCCTGTTTAAAATTCCAAGTTTTCTTTTGTTACAGAGGTTGTACTGGTAGGTCCTAGCAATCCCTTTTGAGTGGAAGCATGAAAATGTAAAATAGACACAGAAACATACCAGCACAGAAAGATGAATACAAATGAATCTAAAAGCCTACTGTTGCCAAAGTTTGCCAGGAACCAACCAATGGTTCTTAACCTGTGGGACCAGACCCCTTTCAGTGGCAAAATGACAGTTATGAAGTAGCAACGAAAATTGCTTTATGGCTGTGTCTGAGTGTGGGGGGGTGTGGAAGAGGGGTTGTTCACCACAATGTGAGGAACTGTATGAAAGGGTCACGACATTAAGGAAGATTGAGAACCACTGCACTAGATGCTTAAATAAACCAAGGGCCTTTCTCCCAGCACCCTCAGTTCTGTCTTCTTGGCTCCAGACTGGGAGACAACAATAAATCTACATGCTTAAAAGCTACCCTTTGCTATTGTTGCTTTAGCAACATCACTAAGAACCTAAGACAGGATCTGTATTGCAAAAGCTATGGAGATATTCAACCAAGCCTCATATTCCTAGGAACAAGGGAGATAAATTAGTAGTAGGATGACTTTTCCATTCTTATTAGCTGAAAAAATGAAGGACAGATAATCAGAATATTATGCCAGTCACCTGCATACCAGGTCATAACACAATTCTGTGCCACTCTTTCACTTTACCTAGGTTTCAGAGTTGAAATCTCATAAGAGGGAAGATAGAATTCAAGAAATAGGAGCTTGTGAAACCACAGCAAGTTTATGTGGTAAAGATTATACCAATTCCTATAAATAAAAAAAGTGGTCATTTACACACATAACCGTATAAGGGCAATTAAAAATTATCACTACAAAGATAATAGAAGTGTCTATTAAGCAAAAACAGCACAATGTAAAATTCCCCCCTCCCATTATATAATCACTCAAGGTCTAAATATTTCTGTTGTAGGGTTTCCATCTCTCTAAACCTTCACAAAAGCATGCTATGTTCTTCAATTTATACCATGTCCAAATGGCAATTTTGACATCCTTGCAACCAGACTTCTGAAACCAGAGAAGCCACAGAGGGATCTCTGCCAGTCCTGAGATGTTTACACCACTGGATCAAATGACTTTCTACCCACTGGCCTGTGATCATCCTGCATTCAGTGTCATTGCATTTGTCTTTCATGATTCTGAAAATGACTTTATAGATTGGTATAAGACAGTTGAGCTAATACCAGGTGTATGGATTTGGACTACACTGGGTTGGGATACTTTCTTAATGTACAATTGCCCTTTATAAAAAAATAAAACTCTCTTACCCATAAGTATGTGCCCATGGATTTGTTTCTCTAGTCTACCCAGACTTACACAATATGCCATTGTGGTTATTTGGCTGGTGGTTTGAAGACTACCATAATAGGAAAATTCAAGAGGAAATTTCTAGTGGTACAATATGGCAACTAAATATATTTTGAAACTTTTATGATAAATGATGATTAAAGTATTCAGGCTTAAAGGCTACTATTATATTTCTATTTCATGAAAAATCTTGTTCCTATAAAAAACAGAGTGATTTGAGAAGATGATACTGAAATATACCCAAACTTTAGGATCCCCGAAAGTTCTAATTTCCTAATAGAGCTGGTATATTATATTGTGTCTTTACTCAGGTACATTTATATGGTCATTTAGCTTGAGTATGATTTTAAAATATATTTGATCAGAATTAAGGGTAGAAACATCTGGCATTCATTGAGAAAGAAAACTGGTTGTAACTTGTCTAAATTTCCAATAAAGCTTCATTTGAAAAAAGAAAAAAAAAAGAAAGAAAACCCACCAGTGACTGACTGGATTACTCCAGACACTAGAAACAACGTTCCTGTTTCTTATAAGGTGGTCAAGTCAAAAAGAATATAAACCCTGAGGAGGCTGTATGTTCCCTGTTAATGTTGTTTTTCAAGAAAGAGCCCAGTACCACATCCCCTGCCCCCAGCCCTACTAGAGGGATAAATAAAGGTACTAAAGAGTCACAGGAAGGATTAATCCACTTTTGCATGACCTGAAGATTCAAGAGAATCTGAGAGTTTACAATTTATAAGGAGACCAACACAAATAAACAAATATTCTCTCCAAGTCTCAGAGGTCTGCTCTTTGACACTCAATGCAGGTTTGTAGGTTTGCAATGCTGGGGGGAGAAAGCACCCTTCCTTGGAGCTCTGTGACAATTGATAAGTTCTGAATGCGGCTTTTGGCATATTCAGCCATCTGTTGAAGAATCCTGAAGATGCTGTGATGAAGGGTTGGACTGTAAAATGCAAGGTCAGCAGTTGGAAGTCCAGAACCACTCTGCTGAAGGAGACAAGACTTTCTGCCCTTGTTAGCAGACAGTCTCAGAAACCCATGGGGGCTGTTTGACCTTGGACTCCAGGCTCCCTATGAGAGGCATAGACTCAATGGCAAGGAGATTTGATTCCAGGATAAGGGTCCTTTTCTTCCTGTCGTGGAGGTCTTCTGACCTTCACAACTCTAACTTTCATTGCTTTTCTGTTAATCCCTTATGATCTTCAACAATGGCCATCAAATTCTGCTGCCATAACAATTGCTATTTCCTCTCTTAATCATGTGTTTCCTATGTCATACCTTCCCTCTCACCACCCCGCTACTTAATCCCACCAATGATGAAAGACGTAACTGTTTAACTGCTTTTGCAATCCTGAGTAGTAGCTCATTCACCCATCCATCCATCCATTATGAATTCATCAAAGAGCAGGCATTTTTGTCAGTCAAACTGGTGGGTAAATCCTCTCTGAAAGTCATTTGTTAAATTCTAAATTTCCAGACAATTCTCACAGCAATTGTTGCGACTACAGAGAGACAATGAAATTGAGATTTGCATGCAGGTCATTTTTTCTGAACACTTTGGGGATCCAACCTGTGAGGAATGGACCCAATGGAATTGGGTCTCTGCCTTTGGAGAGGAATCTTTGCCTGGAGTGTTGTCCTATTCTACAGCAAAGAGTCCAGACAATTAGCTCTTCATAGTCAGCAGTCATTGGAAAGTCTTCCCAGATGAGTAAAAGGTTCTCTTGAGCCAAAGCAATTTCTGAAAGTCACGTGTCTTTTTTGTTGCAATCATTTTATTGGGGGTTCTTACAGCTCTTATAACATTCAATACATCCTTTGTATCAAGCACATTTGTACACATGTGGTCATCTTCATTTCCAAATATTTTTTACTTGACTCCTTGGTGCAAGTTCCTCTTTCTCCCTCTTTTTAAAAAAAGTCATTCAATTGAGGGTCCATACAATTCCCATTACCATCAATACACAAGCCAATTGCATGCATACCATGTTTGCACACCCGTTGCCATCATCACCCCCGAAAAATCCTCCCTCCACTTAGACCCCCAGTACCAGTTCCCTATATTTCCCCTTCCTCCCCTCCCCTTCCCCCGTAAACAATTAATTACTTACACATTGTTATTACTTTTTCATATCATACTCAGTCACCTGTGTCCCTTCATATACTACCCAGCTGTCCATATTTCAGAGAGATCATATGTAGATCCCTGCAATTGGTTACCCTCTTCAACTCCATGTTCCCTCTGCCCTCCTGGTATCACCACACCCACCACTGGTCTCGAAGGGATCATCTGTCCCCATGTTTCTGATTCCAGTGTACATCCCCTAGACTAGCTGGGTTTGCAAGGTAGAACTGGATCATGGTCATGGGTGGGAAGAAGTATTTGGGAACTAGAGGAAAGTTGCATACCTCATTTGTTGCCACACTGTACCCTGAGCGATGCCTCTCCTCCCTGCAAACCCTGTGCAAGGGAGTGCTGCTTCACCTATTAATGGACTTTGGATCCCCCCATCTTTAGAATGATACAATTTTTAGTTCTTTGATGTTTGACATCTCCTCCCTTCAATACCTCATAGTTGCACTGGCTGATGTGCTTCTTCCATGTGGGTTCTTTTGCTTCTGAGCTAGATGGCCACTTGTTTAGTTTTAAGACTTTAAGACCTCAGACACTATACCTTTTGATAGCTAGCACCATCAGCATTCTTCACCACATTTGCTTATGCATCCATTTGTCGTCAGCAGTCATATCAGGGAGGTGAACACACAATGTTATGATTTTAGTTCTTAAGTCCCAATAACTGACCACTTTGACACCTCATGGTTACACAGGATGGTGTTCTTTTTCCATAAGGGTGCCGTTGCTTTGGAGCTAGATGGCTGCTTGCTTACTTTTAAGCCTTTAAGACCCAAGACTCTCTTTCTATTGATAGCCAGGCCCCATCCACCTCTTTGCCACCTTTACTTATGTACACATTTGTTTTCAGTGACCGTGTCAGGAAGGTGAGCACCATGGAATGCCAATATAATAGAACAAAATGGTTTTGTATTGAGGAAGTACTTGAGTGGAGGTCAAATGTCCATCTACTGTCCTAATAATAATCCTATAATTATATGCATGTTGATCTATTTCCCCATTGTCCTTTATAAATATATTTACCCATTATATGTCAGTCCTACATATTGCCTCTACACTAAGTGCTGAAAGGGGGAACCAGTGTGAAAGTCAATAAACACAATGCACAGTTCATATAGGAGAATAAGCAGCAGGAGCAGCATCTGATAAGGGGATCTATGCCTTCAGAACTCAGAAGGTTTCAAAGGGAAGAGAGAATATTTAACAGATGCCAGAAAAAAGGATGTCAGAAGAAAAAACAAGTGATCAATTGGTAGAACTATAATAAGGCAAGTGTATTGAGGTGGTGAAAGTGGAGGCTACTTATGGACTCATGTAGAAGACCAAGAGAAACTGTTTAAAATATGTAATTTGTCTCTTGTTGATGTTTTTTTCTTATTTCACAAGTACCTTGAGACAAGATGTGGGCTCAATAAAAAAGAGAAATGCAAAGATCTACCCATAGCCCTGTCTCAGGGGGATGGACAACAAAAAAGTGGGTAAAAGGAGACATCGGGCTGTGTAAGACATGAAAAGATAACAATAATTTATAAATTATCAAGAATTCATGAGGGAGGGTGAGAAAGGGCGGGAAAATGGAAAACTGATACTTAGGGTTCAAGTAGAAAGAAAATGAGGATGGCAACAAATGTACAAATGTGCTTAACAATGGATGGATGGATTATGATAAGAGTTGTATGAGCCCCTAATCAAACAATTTCCAAAAAAAAAAAAAGAAAAGAAAAGAAAAAGAGAGACGCTAAAGGTAAATATTTTAGGAGGCACTAATTTGATCCAGTAATTGTAAATGTAACCAACTGACTTGCATCCAACTCATCAGTCAAAATAATCAAGCTTCCCATAGAAGGTATGAAGGGAATTGTTGCTTTTTCTCTGTAAATTTTTCAGTTAACATTTACAACCAACCCTGAAGTCTTAATCTAATTTAGAGCAACCGTTCAGAATGTAGTAGTACATTATCATGTTTGACTCCAGCTCTTGTCTTCTCTCTGTCATTTATAGTATCCATAGAGTTATGCTTTGATTTATAATAGGGTTAATATAGTAATTACACTTATCAGCATGTCAATTGGGATTTACCCCAATATTTCTAGAAATCACTTTAACAAGATATCTAGTTGGAAGCAATTTTCTTCCATGCTAACCTCAAGGAATCACTTAAAAACCTTGAAGCTTTCCAACAAGGCAAAGTTAACCGAATTCCATGTTTGATTTTTCTCTTGATTTTAATGTGTGCAGAAAGTTGGTGGCTTGACTATGAAGAAGATAAAGAAAGACAACCTGATGGAAGTATGGAACTGATTATGTTCAATTTAGGAACTTAATAAAGGTACTAATCAGCATAAAAATAAATGTTTAAAGAAATCTATGAAACGTTGAGAGGAACATTGTCAGCCAGATAGAGACAGTGGTCGCAATAATGAATTTAAGCATTGGAATCATTATGAGAATGGCCCAGTGTTTTGCTCTCTTATGCATAGGGTTACTAATGGCTGGAAACAACTGGAGGTCACACAACACTAGCAACAACAAAATATTGAGTACATACTTTCAATAAAATAAAATAGAAGATAAGTGAGACATGAGGGGTCAGGGTATGGAATGGGGTTAGGGTTGTTGGCACAATCAGATTATTTGCTCTATTGTATTATATATGTGAGTTTATTGCAGATATAAAAGACTACCCATTGCTAATTTGGTTTCAAGACTGAGAATCTGTCTTGCCAAGATGAGCAGAGAAAATAGAGCTCAACTGATGAACTTGGCAGGTCTTTGATGAACTTTGCAAGGCAAGTGGTCTCACTTCCTATGTGGAGAAAGGAAACCAGGAGTGGGAAAGGTTTGGCTACAGAGCATGAAGGGCTTACACACATGGGATCTAACTCCCACCCCAGATCACTTTCCAGGGAGAATGGGGGACCCTTATTAAATTTATCCTTCTCAAATGAGTGTACACATGTGGATATGTCAGTGAGAACAGGAAATGATAGTCTAAACATAGGATGGCTTCCAGGAGTTCTCTATTTTTAGCCTAAAAAGTTTAAAAAGTCAAGTGAGAAGCAATTTTAAACATTTTTATATTGCTACAGACACCAGTATATAATATGCAAGATATGCATGAATTTATAAGATAAAACAGGAGACTTCAAAGAAATTTCACACTTGCTATGGGCCAGTTCAGTCTAGATTCCAGAGCCTGGGGCACATACATCATTTTGCCCGTGCTGATAGGGATAAATCATTGAAAATTTGGAGAAGTATTTTCCTAAAATAGGTTTGTTTTGTGGTAGCTGACTACATTGACAGTTAAGAATTATGTTAACATTTTGTCACCTACAGACAATTTCACTATACTAGTTCTCATCCTTTCAGGGTAAGACATCATGGAGATTGTGCTCCTTCTCAAGTGGATGATGAATACAATCTCGGTATTGATGTGGCTGACTCACCTGCCCATAAATGCAAAATATCTGTGTAAAGGGTGTCCATGCTCACTTTGATTCTGAAATTGGTTAGGGTGGGGCTAGCTTCCATGTGGCAGATGCAGGCAATTGGCTCTAAGTTAAAGGGTTCTCTTTCAGAAGGACTACAAGCCATGGTACAACATGTATTATAAACCACAAGACAGAGAAGATGTTGATTAAATCCAGATTTCAGTCTAAATCACGTATTGGTAAATGGTGGCCTGTAGGCTAAATATGACCCATCACCTGTTGTTACGTCGTCTAAAAACTGAGATATATTTTTATATTTTAAAATGGTTAAAACATGCAAGAAAGAATATATTTTTCAGATATGGTCAACTTTCCATTTAAGGGAAAATTAAGGCCCCTACGCAGTGCAAACGATTGGTGCTGAACTGTGACCAAATGACTGGCAATTCAACCCCAAACAGCAGCAGTACCAGGGAATCTGCTCCAGAGTCATAACCCAAAGAGACATATGCCCACCCATGTTCACTGCAGCACTGTTCCCAAGAGCAAGAAGATGGAGACAACCTAAATTCCCATCCGTAGAACAATGGATAAAGAAATTTGGGGATATGAACTGTGGAATACTCACTAAAAATCAATGAGAAAACTGTGCAGTGTCTCAGGGCAGGGATCCAAATAACATTATGCTGGGTGAAATTAGCCAATCACAAAGGGGTAAGTAATCTGTGAAACCACTGCTAAAGAAAAGGGTTAAAGATTTCCATATGGAAGAAAACAGACTTTTGAGTTTGCTGAACAGGGAAAGCGGTTGAGATACAAGGGAGGAAAGATAAAATAATGGTCTGGACTGTTGGGCAGATCTAAACTTCGATGATACAGAAGATAGGATTCTGTAAGAGAAAGAAGAGAAAACAGGGACGCGAGGAGAGTTAGACTACTGGGAAATTTGATGACTACTTTAAATTGGTGATTACATAGTTGATCTGACATGTGAATTCCCCACATACTTTACAGTAAAATTTAAAAGGCCAAAGGGTGGGAGAGTATTAGTGCTATTTTCTCATAAAATCCAACAAAAGTTTCTTTAATTTGATTGGAGAACTGTTCTTCATCCCATGACCCTTCAATTAAAAAAAAATGACCTAATAAAAGCAAACAAACAAAAATATAGACAAGAAAGCCCTGTGGAGCAGTTTTACTATGTAACACAAGAGGCTATCGGGGTTGGAACGGACTCTGGTGCTATTAACAACCATCATAAATGGTATGCAGCCAAACCTATGTGTCTGCATAGTGCCCCTGGCTGAATCCACACTGCAACAGTAGAGTTGACTCATCACAGTAGAGGATTTGGGATTCACAGAGTGTAGAATATCTACCACCTGGCCCTCCCAGTGAGTTTGCCATTCCTTGGTAGGTCTTGTGACTGAACACGTGGTCATGGGGCCAGTCGTGTTGATAGTAGTTGGGAGATGATTACAAGTGCAGACCCCTAGATCAAAATCTCTCTCTCCAGAATTAGACTCTTGTATTTGTACAATAGTGACAGGAGATTCTTATGCGCAAAGGAGGTATGAGATCATTGGCATAAGATAGAAAGGCATTGAACACTTTTCTCTGGACTGTATTTGGCTAACGTGCACACGGGAAGAATAAAACCTAGCCAAGAGCCATGTGAGCTCATACTTCCCATGAATGCTGAAAATAGAAACAATAAGTTCCATAGTCATTTGGATTTCAGTTTCCTCGAAGAAGAGTGTGTATTTCTCGCCTAGCTGTTTTACAGGGACACTCTTGGAGATTTGATATTCTGAATAGATTTAACTGAGTATTGCACTGCCAGAAAACTCCCTTCTTTGCTTCCTTTCTACTCAGCTCTGCTGACCTTTCATGTTCACGCAGACTCACGACACCTATAACTTATCTGAACAGTTATATCCTCTACTGTCATTTATATTATGTGTCATGCTATACCATGCAGGAGATAAAAACATGGAAGTTCAATAATAAAGAAGTGTTCTCTCTTTTTTTTTAAGATTGAATGAATGTGCTTATAGATTTGAAAATGAGCCCTGGAGGTATAGTGGGTTACCTGGTGTGCTCCTAACTGAAAGGTCAGCAGTTTAAATGCACCAGCTGCACTCCGGGAGAAAGATGAAGCTCTCTGCCCCATCACACATTTACATCCTTGGAAACTCACATGGGGAGTTCTGCCCTTATATCCACGGGTCCAAAGCATGCCATGGCAGGGAGGTGGAGTTCTCATTTAGGGAAAATAAGTATGCGAATCTAAGTATCTCCTTGGCATTTCACATTCATTTGTCCTGACTCATTAAAATTAACTCATATGCAGCTGAGGAGTTTTGATTCTCCTTCCATTCTTAGAAGGAGAGTTGGAAAGAGCTCTCATCTTTTTGTGTACAGTAAGCATTTGTTTCGCAAATTATGGCATTGCTAATATCAGAATAGGAGAAAAATCAACATCATTTTGATGAACATAAGTTATGCACTGACAACTCTCTACCCTTATGAAACATCTATCAGTGTCTTGATGACCTATAATGGGTGCTCATTAGAATCATGGGTCTTTGTAATTTATTTTTCATATTCTATTAAGCCTTTCAAATAGTGATGCTATGAAAGGTTGGAGAAGAAAGTCATCATCATCAAGATGATAGATTGAATCACAAATTAAGTGTGGAGTGGTCTTGAATATTCTTTAAGATAGAAATTATCATATCAACCACTTACAACTATAAAATAGACAAACACACAGTGTGTTTTGACTTCCTCATAACACTAGCATAAAGATCAAAGGAGACAGCAGAAATCAAATATTCAATACGTCTGTACCCAGTAAGTGCTCAATAAATGCTAGTCATTGCTAAATAAGTATTCGTTGTATTCACAGATCCACTTTATTTTGGTCAATAACTTTTCATCAACTATTAATGACCTTCAGTATTGTACTGTGTGTTTAGAAAGTAGTAATTGGACTGCTGTAGGCTGACTAACATGGAAATGACAGGCCAATCTATTCACACTGCCAAGATGCAAAAGTCAAGCTCCCTCATGGGGCTCCTCATGGGCTCGCTACCCTGAGGACATTGACTCCGTGCGGATGTCCTTGGCTCCCAGTGGGAGCCCCATTTCTAGGACACCGTGGCCTGTCATCACTTTCAAAGGAACCACAGCAGGAAACCTAATATGAGTTCAATGAACAGCCTTTGGGGAATTTCACATATGTGATCATTAAGACTATGTATATTTGCAAGGTGAATCCATCACAATCTTTAATCATTCTTCACCACAATTTCCATTTCCTTATTTATCCATATCTTACATCAAAGGAAAAGGAGAGATGGAGGGATGCTATGTAGCAGGTAGAGCTTCAAATAGAACTTCTGATTCTGTACTCCTGTTGGCATGTGTGAGTATGTGTATGTATGTGTGTGACTGTGTGTGTGTTTGTGTTTAGGGGTGTGTATAGGCATGAGTGTGTGACTGCCCCTCTGAGTAATATCCATGTATATTTCATAAAAAGAATCCTGACATATAGGATCAGATCTCTTTTCCTTCCTGACGATACATTTGTGTTGTTGAACAGAATCTTTTTAGAGCATATCAAATGAAGCTAAATCCCACTGTTATTGAGTCGAATCTGAGTTAGATTTACCCTTTTGTGTAGAGAGAAATTACTTCCTGAGAGATTTTAAGTCTTCTTTGGTACCTATAGCCTGGTCTCTAGTGAAGCAGCAGGTGGCTTTTAACCACAGACCTTGCTGTTAGAAATGCACTGCTTACTGTGCAGCACCCCCAGCAGCATTGCTTTTCTTTAGCATACCAGGTTCCCATAGTCCTCACCCTTCAAGGGTGCTTTACTTGTCATCACTTCATGGGGGTTTTCTAATGAAATTGTGTGAAGTTATTCAAAGTTTGTTTCTTATGGTTTTCAAAAGTATCTGTTTATTTCAATGTTTATTCCAATCACATTTCATTTTGATATTTTAGGCTTTCTGTCTTTATGCTTTGCTGTTTTATCTAGTAGTATGAATATGTTTTAAAATTTTTCAGGAAAACAACAACAGTGACATTTTATTTATTCATTAAGTCTACTTTTCCATTCTCATTCATTTCTAGTTTCATTATCGTTAATTCTTTCCATGTGCATTTTGATTGTTTAATTGCTTTTCTTTTGGTTTTTTGAATTTGAAATTTAAGTCACATACTTTCAGTGTTTCATCTTTATTTTGATAGTTTAATGTTTAAAACTTATCACTGACCACTGCTCTAACTCTATCCCATACACTATGAAGTATAGTGCTTCCATTGCCATTCTTTTCCATCATCTTCATGACATCTTTGCATTTTGGCAATCTAAAGAAGTTCATTGAGGTATATTTGCCCAGTGCAACAGATTGCTTGATTTCCTGACATCTGTTTCTATGGGCCTTGATGGACGGTTAATATTATTAGTGTCACATTTTGAATGCACCAACTTTCCTGATATGGCACAAACATTTTGCATTTGATTATCAACCACAGGGTTGGTAGATTGAACCCACTTAGAGATCCTAGGGAGAAGGGCTGATGTTATCATAAACCATACTATCAACGAGCTTATGAAGCACTTGTCCTGTATCAGAATCAACTTGATGCAATGAGGTTTTCTATTATTTATTTTATCACGTGTTACATAATCATTCATTCTGATTATTTCTTGGCATGGGTTTTTTAATTTGTAGAAATCATGAATTTTCAATTAAAATGAGAGCTTATTGAGCTATATGTATGTTTTGATTATATTTTCCTGATTATTATAATAATCACATTAAAATCTCAGTTTGCATAGGACGAACCTCTACTTTCTGACATCTTTTTCAAAAGCCCATTTATTTCTTCCTTCATTATGTTTTATTTTGCTTACATTTATCATTTCTATACCTATAAACCGTATTAAACTTTATTGTGCCCCTGTCCCCTTCACTTAATTTCTGTGATAACTTTATTTTCCTTCCATTGATTTCCTGAGTTATTTAAGGTCACGATTCACTTTCTCTTTTTGTTTCACTCTGTTTCTTCAGTTTTTAGAGAGGAGTTGACATGATCATCTTTCTTCAATTGAGGATAACTATTTGGTCTACATTATTATCTCTCTTTTTTGGCAAGAGCTTTTCCTCTCTATCTCAGTATACTTTTCTATAAGTTCTGTGACTGTTTACTTTTAATACCTTTTAATAGACAGCACAAAGCCAACTATTGCCATTAAGTTGATTCAACTCAGAGTAATCATGTAGGGAGGGGGAGAACCATCCCCATAGATTATTGAGTCTGTAGTGCTGTGTGGGATTAGAGAGTCAAGTGTTTCTTCCATAGAGTGGCTGCTGCTTTGGAATGGATGCCCTGGAGGCCCGCAGCCCAATGCACAACCACTGTGCTACAGGCATGTTCCTGGTGCTAAAGAAAGGGAGACTATTCTGTGTCAGATACATTCAGGAAATGTTCTTGCAGCTTATGGTCCTAAACCTTTTATTTATTTGGTTCATTTGATTTAGTCTATGGATTTTTCATAATGTCTAGATATTTGTTTGTGTGAAAGAAAACTCTTGGGAAAGTATTCACCTCTTCCCAGCAAAGGAAAAAGGCCACTGAAGATGTTGGTCTATTTGTCTGTTTTATACTGGTCCTCTCTAGTTCAGGACAATGGAAGTACATTGTATTGTAGCAGCAAAAGTTGGTTTAGCCTCAGTGTCTCTAGGCCACAACTGGTTCCTGCACCAGCTGGATCACAGAGCCATGTGGATTTGTTCTTAAATGTTTTAATTAGCACTTCAAAGACGTTGGTTATCAGCATATATATTAAATTAACAAATTGATAGACTTTCTCTCCACCTTCTTCCCTGGCTCCCAGGAGTTGATAATCTATCTGTGTTACAACAAAGATAAAAAAGACAAAAGGAAACACTTTAAAAATATGATGGGATGATATGGGCAACAGAATTTTAAAGAAGCAAAGAGCTCCCGATCACTCTATGCCTACAACACAAGAGAGGGAGCCCATTTAAGCAGTTAAAGAAAAAGAAAGAAATAGAAAACATTTAGCTATAAATAATTATTGACTAGGATGTCACTCTGTTGCCTTTTTAGTGACATTATCTAACATCAATATCATATGTGACTTTAGTTTCGGTTGATATTTGGTAATCAATGCTTATTATACTTAGCAATATATTTTACTGATTACTCACGATTGGTTTTTAAACTTTCCTTTCTCCTCTTAGATTAACTTATTTTACTTGCTAATGTATTCTCTACTAATTCTTTCAAATTTGAATTATGGCTGGTAACATAATTATGCTCTCAAGAATCTGAAAACATTTTTCTGCGTCCTCAAAAAGTAATACTAATATTCAGAAATAATTCCCCTGACAAATCCTAAAGGGAGTAGGTTTCTTGCACCCTGGGTATTTGACGAGATCCTGACGTCAAGCTGTGTTGTGGTTTTGAAATGACCCTTTCTCCTTTTGTTTCTCTTCAGAAATCCTGGGAGAGGAAGGACTGTCACTTCATCTTTGAAGCTCTCGAGATGAACATGTATTATAAATTGAATTTTGTGTCACAAAATATGTGTTGTGCATCATCTTCTCTTCCCCTGTGTTTATAATTAAAAAGATAGCTACCTGGTCAACCAATTGGATTGATTTATATTTGTACCCATTCCAAAGAAAGGTGATCCAACAGAATATAGGAATCATTAATCAGCTTCCTAGACATCACATGCAAATAGAATGAACTGACAATGAAAAATATTTGCCATAAGTACATTGAAAAGAAACTGCCAGAAATCAAGCCAGATCCAGACAAAGAGGGATGTCACTGCAGACAGGAGTAAATCATAAGTGAACACAGGGAACCAGACAACCTGTGTTTCATTGACTATATGCAATTATGCACCTGCATGGATTAAAACACCTTATGGATTATATTGCCAAGAATGATAATTAAAGCACACTAAAATTGTATGCGTGCAAGAATTGTACAGAGACCAAGAAGTTGTGTCTATTTCGAACAGGACAAAGCAGTGTTTCAAGCTTTTAAAAACAGAAAGGTTTTTTTTTAATCATTTTCCATACTTGTTCAGTGTGAACAGTGAGCAAATATACTGAGAAGCTACACTGATATGAAGGGAAATGTGGCCTCAGGAGTAGAGGAACACTCATCAATAGCAGGTAGAAGGTAGAAGAAACCACAGAGCTGGCCGAGAGTGAGAAGTCTGAAAGATCTTATTGATGGAAATAAAAGATGACATGAGATTATATCTCACCTTAAAAAAAACCCCACAAATTTCCAGACTGGACCAATAACTGACATCATGATGAATGGAGAAAAGATGGGTGCTGTCAAACATTTCATTTTACTTGAATCCACAGTCAATACTCATGGAGCCAAAAAAGAAATCAAACACAACATTGCATTGAGAAAATCTGCTACCGCTTATCTCCTTTAAGAGGTACAAAACGAAAATATCTCTTTTAAACAAAGATATGATTGACACAACCCACAGAATTTGCACTTGCCTTCTATGAAGACAAACAAGAAAATTCACCAATGCTGAGTGGATGCCGACACCTAGTGACCCTTTAGGACCAGAAAGAAGAGTCTCTAAGCTTCTGGAACTGTATGTCTTTACTGGATTAAAAATCTCCACCTTTCTCCTGAAGACCAGCTGGTGGTTTCAACTGCTCACTTTGCAGGCCACAGCCCCAAATGCAACCATTATGTCGCCAGGGCTCCAGTATGCAAAAAACTGACCAAATAAAGACTGGAGAGCTGTGGTCTTTGAATGACGATGTTGGCAAAGAATACTAAATATGCCAGATAGTCTTTCAGAAGAAAGAATAAGTCTGTCAGGGGCCAAATATAGCTAGGATGCTCCTTAGAAGCAATGATGGTAAGAATATTTTTAATTATTTTTCTACATTTTATTTCATTTTTATTTTTAATACTTTAATTGAGGTGCTTATATCTCTTATTACAATAAATGCATTCGCCCAGTGGGTCAAGTACATTTGCACATATGTTGCCATCATCATTTTCCAATCAGTCTCTTCCTGATTGAGTTCTTGATATCCACTCCCCATTTCTTTCCCCTCATTCCTACATCAGCCCTCTCTTGCCTTTCCCCTACTTTTTCGTTGCTCATCCCCCTGGGAGGGGGTTCTTGATTGATCCTTGTGATCAATTCCCCTTTTCTCCCCCCACCCTCCTCTAATTTTCCTGGTATCTCTACTCTCATTGTTGGTGCTGAGGTCTTATCTAGCCTGGATCCACTGTATTATGGGCTTTTATATGTTCTGGTCTAATCTGACTTGTAAGGTAGAATAGAACTATTTCTACATATATGTATCTACCTATATGTATCTATTTCTACCTAACACATATCTACATGTTAAGAATTAAGGTTGCAGATGGACTTTGGGCCTTGACTCAAGTACTCCCTCAACACATGGAAGCCTTGTTCTAATAATCCAGCATTCTGTGATGCTTGCCTTCCCAACAAGATCACTGAAAACAAGATTAGTGCATAAGCAAATGTGCTGAAAAAGTTGATGGTGCCTGGCTATCAAAAGATATAGTATCTGGGATCTTAAAGGCTCATTGAGGACAAACAAGCATCCATCTAGCTGAAAAGTAACAAAACCCACAGGAAAGAAGCATACCAGTCTGGGTTATCTCGAGGTATTAATGGGATCAGGTATAAGCTAAGACCCCCCAAAAAATCCTACTCCATGTAAATGGTGAAATGGCGAGGGAGCATGGGGTGGAAACCCAATGTCCATTTGTAGACAATTGGAAATCCACTCACAGAGGGGTCACAGGGAAGAGATCAACCAGTCAGGGTACAGTATAGCACCGATGAAACACACAACTTTCCTCTAGCTCTTTGTTGCCTCCTTCCCCCAACTATCATGACCTCAATATAAGGCTTTATTTTAAAAAGGAATTTCTATTTAGGAAAAGTCTAACAAGAAATAAGTGGGATTAAAAGCAAACAAAAATATTACACATAAAAGAGCATGGGGTCTTTGTTATGTAATGCTGCTATAATATAATAAAGCATATAATATAATCTAATAAACTAGCAGGGCATTGGGGAAAAAAAGGAAGACCCTCAAAGAGATGGATTGACTGTGATTAGACAATGGGCTCCAGCAGGACTACTGTGAGACTATTGGGGGACCTGATGGTGTTTCATTCTGATGTACGGAGTGTCCCCATTAGGTAGTACAGACCGGAGGGCACCTAACAACAGGAGGTCTGTACTTGAGATGTTTTCAAAATTGAGGTGGGATGTGCTTAAAGTCACATTTTGGCTCGCTTGGATTTGTTTTAATTCTCTGCAGCATTAACCTGAATTTGCCTATGAACAATTGATAATCCATTCACCTGTCACCCCTAGCTGCTTTGAGCTTTTCCCTCATCTCTTTGTAAGCATGTAGTCAATTTAATTGTGTATTCCAAGTGACGAAATCCCTGAAGACTAAGGTGTGCCAAACCCAACCCATAACATGTTCAGAGACCTTAAATGCATGTGAAAGTTGAACATGGAAGAAGGAAGCCTGAAAAAGAATCCATGTGTTTGAATTGTGGTCCTCTGAGGAATACCGAAAGTAGCACTACTTGACAAGAAAATAATCGAATCTGTCTTGGAATTCGTACAGCCAGAATGCTCCTTGGAGGCAAAGATGCTGAGATTTCATTTCACGTGTTTTAGATGTGTTATTGGGAGAGTCCAAAGTCTTGGAGAGGAAAACATGCTTGGTACAGTAGCAGGACAGGGAAATACAGGAAAATGCTGACAATCTATCGATTGACACTGTGGGGGCACAATGGGATCAAGCACTAGAACAATTGTGAGAGTGAAGGGGCAGGACCAGATCGGGTTTGGTTCTCGTATATAGGGTGGGTCACTTTGAGTTGGAATTAACATCATGGCAGCTAGCATCAAGCAACAACAATAGTTACAAATTATAAGGCAGCTACAGTTAAGGAGGGGTGGAATTTCAGTCCTTGGGAGTGTTCTGTTTATCTTCTGAGTCTTGGGTTAGGCTATTGCTCCTTACCTTTAAAAGCCATGAAAGTCATTATTTGCTCTACCATTCCATGTGCGCACACTCAGTCTGGCTGACTCGGGACAGAAATTACTTTTTTCACTGCTCAATGTCTCCACTGTTGAGAAGAGATGTCGGAATTCTGAACAGTGCCATAGAAACTGACCCTGGGATTCCTTCTGGCATCTTTCTGATTCTGGTAACAATATTTTCAGAAATATTTCGATTTTTTGAAATAGCAATGTCATTTGGTACAAGTTGATTTCTATAATTTAGGTATTATTCATGGTTCCTTTTCCAATAGAATGCCTCTCCAATGTAGCTGCAATTTATCTTAAAATGAGTAGCTTTTTCTTATGCTACTAAGATTGGAGATATTTTTTAAGAAAGGTGTGCTTTGTGTATGTAAGCCCGTCTCTTGAGCACATTGATATGAATTAGATGCAATACTCCATATATTAATGTAGGATACCTCTGACTCTTTCAGATTTGTATCACTTGTTGATATAACGACTCCCTCTGATTATCGGTTGAGAACAACCCTGCCCCCCAGCCCCTCTATGAGTTCCATATCTAAATTCTCCAATCTGAAGGAGGCTGTTTGGCTATACATATTTCTACTCTTAATGCTGAACCTAATTGGGTGATATTTAAATAATTGATGAGGCCTGCCCAGCTGGAACAATCATCTTCCATCCTCTTCCTTAGTTAAATCCTAAATTACTGACACAAATCTGTTTTAGAGTAATTGTGTTATAAATAATGAGCAAACAATGGACACTGTGCACTAAGCCCTCTGTCCTTTAGGGCGCTTCTCCTTCAGAGAGCTTTCTCTGCCCCATCCGATCCAGCAAAGGAAAGTAAAACGAAAAGAAACAAATTTGCCACTGAGTCAATGCAATGCATGGGCATCCATATTTGTGACAACCATGTGCATGCCCGTGTAAGCATTGCACCCCATAAGGATGTTAGTGGATGAATTATTTTTAATTACTAACGATCATTTTATTGGGAACTCTTACAGATATTATATCAATTCATAAATCAATTATATCAAGAGAACTTGTATGGATGCTGCCATTATTTTCAAAACATTGTCTTTTCACTTGTACCCCTTGCTATCAGTTCCTCCCTGCCTCGCCAACCCTACCACCCACTGGAACCTTTAATAAATTAAATATACATATATATATACACATATATTCATATCTTACACCATCCAATGCATCCCTTTACCCACACTTCTGTAATCTGTACCCCTTGAGAGGAGGGGTAACACATCTATCATTTCTATTAGTTCCCCTTTTCTCTCCTTGTCCCCTTCCTGTACCTTCATGGAACCATTACCCTCATCACTGTTTCTGAGGAGCTTATTATCCTGGATTCCATGTGTTGAAAGCTCTCATTTGTTCCAGTGCACATGTGTCAGTCTCACAGGATTTGTAAGGATGAACTGGGGGCACGTTAGTAAAGAAAGGACACATTAAAGAACTAGGGGGATGTTGTGAATCCTGTTGGTGCTGTACAGCACCCTGCCTGAGTCATCCCTATTGCATTTCCCTCCTGGAAGGGGATGTCCAACAGATGGGCTTTGGGTTTCCACTCTGACCCCTCTCCTTCACAACAATGTGGTTGTTTGCTATTGCTCTTCTGAGACCTGATCCTGTAGACACCTCAGGATCACATAGACTAGTGTGCTTCTACCATATGGACTTTGCAGACATTCAGGGGATAATTTAGGTAAGATACTGGGAGGACTGACTGACCTAAATTATCCCCTGAAGGTCTGTAATGAACTGTGGGGGTTTATTACCTAGACCTGCCCTTCTTTGTGCTATCACCTTGCCTTAGAATCTGGTTCAAGCTTCCTCCCTATTCACTCTGGGCCATTGCGTCTAGTTCTGGCACTATCTGAAAGTGTGAGAAAAAAAATCCTACCCCTTCATACTATTGCTACCTTGAAGATATTTATAGTCTGTGATTGTATTCCTTTTTTGCTTCCCTTTTCCTTATTTCCAGCTTTCATCAAGCTCACCTTCTAATCGCTGGAGATTTACTTTCCTTCTCTATATTTCTCTAGATTTCTTACTTCTTTGCAAACGAAACCAAATCATGCTGGTGATTGCAGGTGCTGCCATGTCCAGGAAAGGAAGCCTGTGGCCATTATCTCTTCCCACTGTGCCTGTCCTCTTTAGAGGGGAGCCTCAGAACTGATAATGGTGCCACACATAAAAATAAGCATAATCCCAGTCAACTTCCCCTGTTAATAAATCACAGAAAACCGCCATTCACCGGCTGCTTCCACTGCTCCCAGGGTCTGTGCAATATAATAGGGCATAATTCACTCCTCACAAACACTTAATACCGCATTTCCGCCATTTACAATCTGATAATATTCAAATACTATTGCTGTATTATGCAGCACACAATTGCAGATGCGATTCCATAACAGCCTCACACTTTGGCATGCATTATGTAAGTTGGTATAAAATTGCCTGTCTTAAAACTCTTCTTCAATTGCAACCCAATATCATCGTTTCACACACAGAGCTTCTGGAACATTAAAAATTTAGCTTCCTCCCTATTTAGCGGGTTCTGAAAAAAGAGCAAAATAGACAAACAGATGTTCCCTCTTCTGAATCCCCAGGAGGTCTGAGGCAAAATAGAGAGACCACAAAATGGAGACAACAGCCATGACACTGAAGATCCGTTTGTTCACATGAGAAAAAGGGAAAAAAGACACCTTTTACCACCGGCTGGTCTGGCAAAGGAGGAAAGCGCCTATGTTACACTGAGGTGGGCTCTTCAGCATTGGAGGAATTTTCCTGTAGTGACATCTTCCGAAGCAGTCCTGGAGAATTCAAGTGGTTAAATACTGGAGTATTTGTTGAGGGGTTAATGGTTCAAGCCCACTCTGAAGCAGATTGTAAAAAGGAATAGGCAATTTGCATGCAAAAGGTCATGTTTTAAAATACCTATGGAGTGCTCTTTGACTCTTCAAATCTGGAATCATCAGGAGCTAGAAGAGAAGCAATGGCGACTGTCAGTAGAAGCAACCATCACCTTAGCAAACTGAGTGGCACATCCCGCTGAGAATCAGTATTGTGTAGGGGGCAGCAAGCGAGACTGTGGGAGTGGGATGCTGTCAGGGAATCCTTGGAGTTCTAACGGAAATGTCAACAGTTCAAATCCAGTAGCAACAATCCAGAGAAAGGGAAAGCAACCTGTTCTCATGGAGCAAACGATCTCAGATATCCTACCTAGGGTGTCCAGGAGTCAGAATCCATTTGATAGCAGTGTTTCATTTCTTTGTTTTATGAGGAAATATTGGTGGTTTTATGTCATTCACTTAAGGTCATGGTCAGTGTGCTTTAGTTAATGATTCATGTTTCGTGAAGATTAAGTCAGTTCTTTTCCATTTATATCTATACATATATATGAATATATCTTTGTATGGTTAAATATTTACATCTATAAGGGGATTATAAGATGTGGCTTCATGAAAGGTTTAGTGGGCCAAGCATTTTGTTTTTTTGGGGGGGGACAGGGGGCATCACTGCCTCTGGTGGTTGTGGGCACTACCCAGTGCTGCTCCTGAGAGCCGCTGCTGGATTTGAACCACCAAGCCCGCGGGCTGCAGTCCCGCAGTCAACCACTTAGGCCACCGGTGCTCAGCCCTGACCCAAACATTTTTTTAAGTCAGGCTAGACAAAGCATTTTAAATGAAAAATCTCAAAAGAGTGAGGTACTTTGCTACTATAAAGTCAATTTTCTCATAATATTGTCCAAAACCATCCCATCCCTGCCCTCCCTTCTTCCCTGATGCCAAATTCCTTTAATGGAAATACATATTTTCCATTCCACCATTCAAGATGCACAGCCGAGCAGGACACACCCTCGAGGAAGGTGGCACAGGGCTTCTCATTTTTCTTAAGTGGTAAAAGACAGATATAAAACATTTTCCAATTGCAAGTTTTGATAGACCAGGATAAAAAACAAGGTTCTTGCTTATCTAATGTGAGGAAATTAGGAAGGGTAGCTAGAAGAGGCATAAAATAGCCAGCAACAGGGAAAAATAAAGCTTAATAAAGAATATTATCCTAGTAGGAATGTTGATTGTAAGAATATTGAATGAGGGAGAAGCAGTAAATAGCAAATCTCATTCTGACCATCAAAGTGGTTGATCCTGGCTAAGTTGCATAAACTCTTGGGTCTCCGTTTGCCTGATTGGTAAGATAGGACTTTGGGTTTCAGACATACTCGACTCTGACACAGTAGAATAATTTTGCTAAGGAGTAGACTGGAATAAATTACACACTTTAATGTCTTCCAGCTTAGATCAATGAGAACTTAAAAAGGAAGATCATGAAGGTAACATAGGGAGATAACATATAGAGACAGATGGTTTGCCAATTAGTCCTTAGAATTAAAAAAAAAAAAATCCCTCCTCTTGCTTTGCTGTCTTTTCCTTTGAAGATGACTGAGCCCATGCAATGAACTTTCCATGTGTGGGTGTGGCTTCAAAGATGAAAGAAAGCCCAAGAACAGATTGCCCTGCCCCCAGTAGACTTGTTGGGAGAATCTGTCTTCTCCAGTCCCACTTTGATTTATGTTCCTGGGGATTCAGAGACCAGTTAATCCTAAGTGACAGAGGCTGACCACTTCTTTGAAACTTCAGAGAGATATGCCCAGCTTCCTTTTCTGCGGGGAGGGACTTCTCTGGCAGGTTTAGAATGATTGACATCAGGAGACTTGGTTGCAAAAGAGCAGGGAAAGCTTGCTTCTGCATTTCAGCCGCTTCAGTTTAGGGAGTCAGCGATTTGTTGCTAACATGACAATTAGCAAGGAAAAACCAATAGTGAGTGAGATAAAAATGATCTTATTTCACTTTGTTATTTTGCCTGAAACAATCTCCTTACATTGTTTGCAGTGATTTGCATGGTGAACTATTTACCTATGTTGATCCTCAGTTTGCTTATAATCAGGCTTCCATTAAATAACTTACTCATCGTCTACTGGAATTTAAAGGTCCACATGAAAGGAACTCAAAACACTTTCACTTGAATCTGTTAGATTTGTTTTGGAACAGTTATTACAATAGTTTGTTCCCAGCATTCTAAAAACCCTGAAGGTGTGAGGGCCCCCAAAGCCCTGTGATCCCTCCATAGTTCTTTCACTGCTCAGGTAAGAACTAGTGAATCCTGTTTCATTTGTGATCTTAGATTTTTGATTCTGTAAAGTAAAGGTGGTGATGCATTTAACTTCTGAGAATTCCCCAGTCATGGAGTTTGACTAATTGCCATTAGTAGTCCTGGAATCCAGGATGAAGCTGTTGGAGGAATGGGAATCAAGCAAAGAAACTTGACAGAGCTGCAGAGCACAGTTCTACAAAAGCTTGAGCGAGTGCCAAGTGCGCACTGGGAAGCCAGAAGGGAGGTGGGTGGGACGCTCTCTATCAGTGCAACCGTGCACAACATGTAAGAGCATGGAGGGTGACACTAGAGTGTCTGCGAATCCTCTAGATAGAAACGTGGCCTAGTCATCTTGATGCAGGGAATTAGCAATCATCGTCTACCCCTTGTCTGTTTGGTTCCTTTACAAAATCCTTGAAACCATATATAATTACATACACCATGTATGATTCAAAATTCTTAAAACCAAGAAATATTGCAAAGGCCTATGTGTGCCTATCATGACACAGCTAATGTGTAGACATAGAAAATGGCATGAGCCCATTTTCTGTTCACCAAAAGTAATGTGATAAGGAAGGGAAGGAAACAAAAAATGTTTGACACAATGGAAATTTAAAATGTGTGGGTTGGGCTGAGCCCCGGTGGCCTAAGTGGTTGAGTGGGGGAGTGCAGCCCGTGGACCTGGGGTTTCAAATCCAGGGGCGGCTCTCAGGAGCAGCACTGGATATCTCCCACGACCACCAGAGGGCAGTGATGCCCCCCAAAATAGATAGATAGATAAATAAATAAATAAATAAATAAATAAATAAATAAATAAATAAAAAACATAAGATGTGTGGGTCAATTCCATTGTCATTCAATACCAGTTCTCCAAGAATCATTTAAATCCTGAAATCCTACTGGGATATATGTATATACACACATATACATATACACACACAAGCCCAAAAGCCAAATCCACTGTCATAGAGTTGATTCCAACTCATATCGAACATATATGGGATTTCTGAGACTACCCATCTTCACATGAGCAGATAGCATTTTTATTTAGCCTATAGAGTTAGTGGGTCTGAACAACTGTTCTTTAGATTTGAAGGTGAGGCACAGCCTGTAGCATCATCAGGGCTCTTCGTGAATGGGTGTGTGTGTGTGTGCGCGCGCATGTGTGTGTTGCTATTGCCATTCTTGTTAGGTGTTATAGAAGCAGGTTCATCAATAACGAATCTATGTACAATAGAGCAAATCGCTGTGTATATACTGTGTATAAACATAGACATACACATATGCTGATGTTAAGTGCCATTGAGTCTGTTTTGATCCATAACTACCTTAGACATAACAGAATGAAACATTACCCGGTCCTGTGTGGTCCTTACAGTTGTTCTTATGTTTGAACCCATGATTACAGTCACTCTGTCAACCCATCTTGGTGAGCGGCTTTCTCTTCTTTGCTGCCCCACTACTTTACCCAGCATGATGTCTTTCTACAGGGACTGGTCTTGCCTGGCAGCACATCCAAAATAGATTATGTCTATAATCTTGCCATCCTTGCCTCAAAGGAGAACTCTGGTCATCTCTCTCACCATATGTCTAAAAGAGATCGGTTTGTCCTTTTAGAACTCTATTATATTTTTTTATATGCTTTCCCAGAATCTCAATTCAAATATATAGATTCTACTTCAGCCTTCCTTATTCAATGTGCAACCTTTGAAAGCATGTGAAGCATTCAATTAAAAAAAAAAAAGCAAAGCAAGTCTTGAGAGGGCTCACATTAGGCTTCAGAACAGCCTCCCTGAATGAGGCCTTGTGCAGTGGATTTGCCAAATGCAATATGTCTTTTGCCCTTTTGACTGCTGCCCCCATGGGCATTGATTGTAGATCCAAGCAAGAGAGAATTTTTGACAACTGCAATCTTTTCTTCACTTATCCCTCCGTTAATTCTTAGTCCAGCAGGAAACAATTTGGTATTCTTTACATTGAGTTGTAATCTCTTTGGAAGGTTGCAATCCTTGATTTTCATTGGCAAGTGCTCTGAATTCTTCTCCCTTTCAGCAATCAAGTTTCTATCATCTACATATTGTGGGTTTTTCTGCCATGTTTGATGCTACAATCCTATTTATTCATATCACCTATCACCTCTGATTATTTGCTCAGCACGTAAATTGAGTAATTATCGTGAGATAATACAACCTTGATGCACACTGTTCCTGTTTTTAAACTATGCAGTACATACGTCTTCTGTCTGCATACAACTGTCTTATGATCATGTACAAATTTCACATGGTTGCAATGAAGATTTCTGGAATTCTCTTTCTGATAAAGGCTGTCCATAGTTTATGATGCATATATTCCAATGGCTTTGCATAGTAAATAAATTCAAGTAAGCATCTCTGTCTTTTTTTTGGGGGGGGGGCGGTAATCACTGCTCTCCGGTGATGGGAGTAGGAGGCCCAGCCCCACTGCTGGAATTGAACCTCCGTCCCAGTGGGCCGCAGTCCCCCGCACAACCACTATGCCACCGGCGCTCAGCCCCCATCTCTGCCTTGCCCTGTGCTTTCAGTCAATATTCATCTGACATCAGCAATGATATTCCTTTTTCCATGTCCTTGTCTGAATCAGGCCTGGACCACTGATAGTTCCCTGTCAGAATACTGCTTCCACCACTGTTGGAGGATTTTCACCAAAAAATGTACCTGCATGTGATATTAATGGTACTGAACATTCTGTTGAGTCACCTTTCATTGTACTAGGTGCAAATGTGGATCTTTCTCAGGCAATTGGCCCAGTAGGTGTCTTCTAAATTTCCTGGTACAGATGAGAGAGTGTTTCCTGTGCTTCATCGATTTCATGAAACATATCAATTGGCAACCTATCCTCCCTGGGTCTTTGTTTTGGGCTAATTCTCTCCGTGCAGTTTGAAATTCTTCTTTCAGACCTATTGGTATTTTCTCAATGGTTCTACCCCTTAAAATGGTAGATGTTAGCTAGCTCTTTTTGGTACAGTGACACTGTATTCTTTCCATCCTTTTTGATGGATCCTGCAGCATTCAATAATTTTTTTACAGAAATTTTCAACATTAAAATTCAAAGTTTGAATTATTTCTTGATTATTTTCAGTTTCAGATATAGTGAATGTGTTCTTTCCTTTTGGTTTTCTACCTCTATGTCTTTGCATATGTCTGCTGAGGGTTTGAGTAAATGAAGCGTACTGTGAAATCCTAGTCACTTCAGTGATGTCTTTATTAGGACTGCAGAGGGGACATCGCAAGGAATGATCCATGCTGCTGCAGTTCTGAGATTCCTTTGCCTAAGACTCCAATATCATTCAAGAATAAGCTGGTGGGATGGGGTAAAGGAAGCACAAAAAGCAAGTTAAATTCATACATTACTAGTGAACAACATTGACAGAAGTGAAAAATAAACTACATTTCAGTAAATTTTGCTGGTACTAGTTTTGCAACATCCTGGATCTGATCTTTAGCTAGGATCCCTGGTAAAGGAAAATTAAACACACAAGCCCTGGGGAGAATGACTTACTAGTCCTTTCTGATATGGAGAAACATTTAAACAGGAATTGGTCTAAGAGCACATACTGACTGGCATTCCATTGAGAAGATAAAATACAGGTTGCCTTGGGCAGAACAAAGACTTAACAGAGAGGGAAGGAGGTCTCCAGGAGTCCAGGACTTCTGTGAAGGTTTTACTTTAGCATTTAGGTCAGCTGAAAAAACAAATGGGTCCTTGAGTCACTTTGTTCTCACAATCTGGCATTCTGTGATGCTCACTTTCCCTATGATCACTCAAGAAAAATATGGATGCATAAGCAAATGTGGTGAAGAACGTTGATGGTGTCCATTTATCAAAAGAGATAGCAACCAGGGCCTTAAATGTTTGAAGATAATCAAGCAGCCATCTAGCTCAGAATCAACAAAGTCCAGAGGGAAGAAGCATACCAGCCTGTGTGATCATGAAGTTTTGGTGGAATCAGGTATCAAGCATCTAAGACCCAGAACAAAAGCATACCCAAGGTAAAATGGTGGTGATGGAGCCCCAAGGCCCATCAGTAGACAATTGGACATCACTTCACAGAGGGGTCACAGGGAAGAGATAAGAAAGTCAGAATGCGAGATAGCACTGATGAAGCACTCAACTTTTCTCTAGTTCTTTGGTGTTTCCTTCACCCCAATATAATGACCTCCATTCTACCTTAAAAATTGGATTCGATCAGAGCATGCACACTACTTCAGATAAGAGCCTGAAACACAGGGCATCCAGGATAGATAAACCCCTCAGGCCCAATAATAAGAGCAGAGATACCAAGAGGATTAGAGGAGGGTGTGGGGAGAAAGGGAGAACTGATGACAAGGATCAACTAGAACCACTCCAAGGGGGACAAATAATGGAAAAGTGGGTGAAGAGCCATGGAGGATGATGTAAGATATGGAAATAGTAATATGTAATTTATCAAGGATTTGTGAGAGAAGGTGGACAGGGGAGGGTGGGGGAAAAATGGGGAGCTGATATCAGGAGTTCAAGTGGGAAGAGAATGTTTTGAAAATTATGATGGCGGCAAATGTGATTCACACTGTGGATGAATGTATGGATTGTGATAAGAGATGTAAGAGCCCCCAACAAAAGTATTTAGGAAAAAAAAGAAAGAGAAATGTGTCAACATGAGTTTTCTAATTCAGTTAATCATGATATTTGACACATATACACATCCGCATATACAAATACATATACATAACCTGAACTATAACAAAAAAGGCTTGGCAAATAAACTTCTCTCTGGTATTCTCTTTTGTCCAAGATCCGTTTATGTCAACCATGATATCCCTTATTCAATGTCTCCAACCTCCTTATACTTTTAAGTCTGACAAGATTATTGAAAAAGATGAATTATACAGTCATGCAGGGTCTTGCCTCTCATAAATCCAAAGTGGCAATATTTTGAATATTCCTATTGCTATCCCAAACTATGGATGATGGGTACTCTCTATGCTACTGGAGACAGAGTCATCATTGCCTTAAGATGAACCAGAGTTTATAACCAAAAATATAATTAAGATAATTTATTAATCTTGATTGACCAACTATCATTAAAATTTGTTTCTCTATAACCATCCTTGGATCAACTATTTCAAGAAGCAAAATCATTGCAATTGTGTGTGTGTGTGTGTGTGTGTGTGTGTACAAGAGGGTCTCAAGATATTTATATAGGAATCTGTTACATTTCGATTCCATTAAATTTTTCTTGAATTTATTAAAGCCCTCTCGTATACAACCATTGACTTTATTTCCAGGAAATGATTCACAAAATTATGAACGCTTCCCAGTCTCCAGCCCATGGTTCTGGTAGGAAAATTAAGTGATTCTCTTGATTCACATGTTTGCAGGCTCTGAAAAAACTCAAATTTTGCTGTCAAGGGACTCCATGAAGGCTTCTTTAAGAATCATAGATTAAATCACTTCATGTGAAAAAATATTTTGTACAATTATTTTGAGCAAGCCATATAAAATATGACTTACTCAAAATTGTTTTTCTATGATTCACATTTATTTGTCCAATCGGTTAAGAGATCAGTAGACTAATTCATAGAGCCTTGTAGTCTGGAATGTTAGTTAGAAGCAAATACTATTAAATGGGCAGTCTTGTAGTTAGCAGTCCAAAGTTATGGCACACAAAGTGAAAATTAGTGTCTGCAGTATCATGATTTTGTCTTTTAAAGGTAACAGGCAGACTCCCTCATTGCTCAGCACTTGACTTTTGATGAATGAGTACGGCACTTGGTGACACAGAGGTGGCAGTCCCACCTCAAGTAGTCATGGCATATCCTAGGCTGCTCTTCTATCACCAAGGCAGTTCACTGAGGAAAGCAGCTTCACAGGATTTCAGATGGGAGGAGTTTTGACAGTCTAGGCGGTTAGCTGTCAGCTCTGCCAGTGAAGCCAGAGGTGAATAAATGCTGCTTTTAGCTGTCTCTTTGTAGATGTAAAAGTGCCTTCACATGCAGCATTGCATTAGATCTCCCTCCTTATCTAACTCTCACATATGTTTTGTCTTAATGGCAGGTTTTACTTTAAAACAAGTTTTAGTTTAAAACAAAACCACATTCTGTTTCAGAATACAAGCCAGTTTCACTTTAAAACAAGTTTCTACCTAGCTAATGCATATGTTCATAGTTGACTCTGTTTTTTTATAATAATATTTTTATTATATATACACATACACATACAGTTACATAATCTGGTGTCAGTTTGAGGATTCAGGGTGAAGGGAGGGAGTCTAGCCTATCAAATCAGGTCATACCAAATGAAGTCTTTGTGTGGGCATGGCCTCTTCCTGAGGATATGGGGAACACTCATATTCCTCCTTGGAGGCAGGAGTCTCTCTCTCTCTCTCTCTCTCTCTCTCTCTCTCTCTCTCTCTCTCTTCTTTGCTCAATCCCTTGGAGTCTCTCTACTAACAAGGTCACCCCTTGATAGACACTGCAGTGGATAAGCCACATGAAGAGGGACTGAAGGAACCACATGGAAATCCTTGCCAGTGCTGAGATACTCACAATGACACTGGATCCATAAGATTTCCCACCCACTGTCCTGTAATCTTTATGCATTTGGGGTCATTGCATGTGTTTTTTGAGTCAGAAGAGAAATTTATAGATTGATATTAAGCATATGGACTAATATTGACTTATATATTGACTTGGTGTAGGCTGGACTGGGATGTTTTCTCAATATTCAATTGCTCTTGTATATAAACCTCTTTCTTGTACACACATGCATCTCTTTGAATTTGTTCTTCTAGTCTACCCATATATATACCACATATACACACATATATACACACTATATATATATATATATATATAATGTAAGAATAATGACTGGGCTTCAATAGAATGGAACACAGAACATGAAAGAGCAAACTTTTTCAGAGTATAACTCTGAACACTTAAGCAGTGTTTCCTGCTCTATATATATATAGAGCAGGAAACACTGCTTAAGAAACTTTCCTTCCAATTGATTGATCACATCACACAACTGAGTGGACAGTGATCACATAATGTCTTTTCAATGTGCAAAAATCATGACCTAGCCAAGGTGACACATGTCCTTAGCCACCAAAATTAGTATTCTCAAACTTTCATATGGATACAACCCATGAGTATATTGAAGGGTGAAGATAAACGGCAAAGTACAGAGCCAATGTAGATCTTTTTTAACTCAACATAATTTGGTAAATCCAATAAAATTGATGCTAATAACTTCATTATTCATACATTTACTATTTTTGCTTATTAAAAAAGTGATTGTGAGGAAAATGTTTTAGGCACACATTATAGATAAATGAACAAGTTATTATGTCATACTGTCCCCTGCCCAAAAGAATTATATAATTTAACAGAAGACACCATTTGTGTTAGTCCAGGTAGACTATAGAAACAAATTCATAAACATGTATATGTATATAAGGGAAAGGTTTATATACAAGAAGAATGGAACATTGAAAAAGCATCCTAAAACAGTCCAGTCCAAGGTAATAAGCCCAATATTAGCCCATATGTCTGATCCCAGTCTATAAGTCTCCTTCTGACTCACAAAGCACATGCAATGATACCAGGACAATCACAGGCCAGTGGGTGTAGAGTCGTATGCATCCAGAAGTGGTAAAAGCACCTCAGCCCTGGCAGAGGTCTCCCCCTGGCTTCCCAAGCATCTCAGCACTGGTAGGAGTCTCTACCTGGCTTCTCTGACCATAGAAGTTCCATCAGAGTAAGCCCATGTAACTTCTCCACAAGCTTCTCTAGGACTCGGGGTCTATCAGCATGCCACCATCTTGTCTTGTCATTTGAGGGTCCCAAGGGACTCAGTTTGTATCTTGTCAGTCCTAAAAACTTGAAATGGGTTATGAAAAAGTTTATATACCCTGCTGCTGGTGAATGATGCAACAACTGTGGATCCTCCTATCTTGAAGAAAAAAGGGATGTTCTATTTGTAAGGAACCAGCTATTGGAGAGTCCATGCTGCACAATTTGACTCTGATGCGCTTGTGGTGGCCTGAAGGGGAAGACAGATTGATGGAAACTGGGTTAAATCGCCCTTGACACTGGGTTGCCTCCAAGGACCTGTCCTTGGCTTCCCCAGAAATGTGGAGAAAGTCAAGTCATTGTTATCGCCAGAGAATAGCACAGACCAGGAAGGCTGGAGGCACACTGAATGCTCTAAATTAAAAAAAAATCACAGCAAAAGAAATAAGATGCATTGCATTAGATAAATCTGTTGCCCAAGTTGCTTGATGGACTCTGGTGCACCCAGCTCAAGCCTTGGTATTTGCTGTAGCCTCATCTTTGCATATGAATATAAAGATTAGAGATTGCAAAAGAAATACTTAAGAAGATTCAGTGTATTTGAAAAATGGTGTTGCAGAAGTATATAGAAACTATTTTCAACTTCTAAAATGACCGATCACTCTGTCTTGGAAGAAGTATGGCCAGAGTGTTTCTTAGAGACAAGGATACCATGCTTATGTCGTACAAACTTTAGAAATTTCAGGAGAGACCAGTCCCTGGAGAAGGACATCATTATAGGTAAAATGGAGCAGCAGTAAAAAAGAGGGAGGCCCTCCATGAGATGGATTGACACAGTGGCTACAACAAGAAGCTCAAGCATAAGAAAAAGGGTGAGGATTAATCAGGTAGGGTCAGGCTGTCTTTCACTGTGTTGTGTGTAAGGTTGCTGTGGGCCAGAACTGCCCTACCAACAACAACAAACAAGATTAGACTGCCACGATTAATCGCCAAGATCAGTCGCCCTCACGAGGAAGATGGAGCCTACCAATTTTGCAGTAAATGATTGGTGACTCATAGAGAATGCACACGAAGGAAGAAGGTGGCGATTTTTACATGCATCTGTTGATTAGGCCAGGAAGTGTTCAGGTCAAGCAGGCACTGTGAGATACTTTGCATGTGAGGATTAAGATAACGTGTCTGAATTCTAAACTGAGCTGCCTGTAAGTAAAAATTCCCAAGATGGACAAAGCAAGTAAAACGGACAGCAAGGAGAACCTTCTGGCTGGATCTGCTTTGCAGGAGATGGTAAAAGACTCTACAGTCACTGGGATGGAATCCAAGAGGATCTTAACCTTGACATCTGCTGCTAACACATGATCAGTGATTGAATCAGGACTAGACGGAACCCCCGGACTAAAACCAACCCCTGCATGTTAAAGGGAGCTTTGCTTTCCCTTCAGTCCACGTCTCTTTGCCTAATTCTTGCAGAGGTTTCATAAAATGCAGTGAGGATGAGGGCAGCCAGCCAGAATTGGAACCAATATTGGTAGCATGGTCAAAATCCATTGTGGGATGAAATGCTCATCATAGATGGACCGATTTTAATATCCGATCCAGACAGGATGCTCTATAATCTTCGTGGAATCTTGTTAAAAGATAGGAAAGGGTGGGGAAAGCTTTGAAAAAACTCAATTCTGGGAAGAAATAAATTCGTTATCTTTACATGCCAATGAGAGATGTCTTAGCAAACAGACTGCCACAGACAAAGCTGTGCTCCAGGTTCTCAAACCAAACCCCACCTCACTGCCCAAGGCTGCTGGTCTCACTCAGAAATCAGCAGATTTCCTTGAGGCCAATGAGATTTTGATCACACTTGCACAGCATCCAGGCACAGAGAACAATTTCCATAAAGTGAAGAAACATATTTTCAGAGATATAACTCAGCTCAGAATGAAGACATCATTGTACAATCAATGCAAAACAGTTCTTGCTCCTTGCTTCCTTGAAGATTGTTTGCTTTATCCTAATGTAACCAAAAGTCTCCTTATTCACTTCCAACTCCCATGAATTAGATTATCCTAAAAGATGATGTCAAACCTCTGCCTCTGGGAATAATAAACTAAAGTATAATAAAGTCAACTAAAATAAAAACTATTTAGTGGTTACAGTGGCAACTCCCCCCCTCAGCTTCAGCTTCCTTGTCTTGTGAGTAGGCATCATAGAGGCTAGGTGAGTCTGTTATTGGTGCCATTTAGCCATGTCTGACTCATCATGATCCCATGCACAACAGAAGGAACCACCACCTTGCCCTGGGCCCTCCTCACAACTGTTTCTATGTGGAAACCCATGGTTGGAGCCACTGTGTCTATCCATCTCATGGAGATGGGGCTGCTTCTCATTCACTGCCTCTCCACTAAAGCATGGCGCCTATCTCCAGGGACCTCTCTCTCTTGACAACATGTCCAAAGTACATGAGATGAAGTCTCACCATCCTAGCTTCCAGGGTAGGTCTAGAGAGCTGGATAAATGTAGCATCTACTGTGAAAAATTGAGGTGGAGTTCTAAAGAGAGATCCTTTTTGAAAGACATATTTGAAGCTATCCATATATACACAGGTTCTGACTATAGTCATGGAAATAGAAGAATTTGCCTATGAATCAAGAGTAAGACAAACAGCAAAACTAGACTCATATCCAAAAGTATCCCATTTGCTCTAAATAAATCTGACTCATGATGGCCCATGTGTGTGTCAAAGTAGAACATTTCTCCATAGGTTTTCAAAGGCTAGGACCTTTCAGATGCAGATTACCAGGCCTTTCTTCAGAGGTGTCACTGAGCCTTGTAGCAAAACAAAACACTTTTCAAGGCTTAAGTGATAGCACCACCTACAGAAGCCAAAGAAGATGGCCCACTGCCTTAGGGTCACTTCCAACTCATGCTGACCCTCTAAAGCAGGGTAGGACTGCTCCTCAGGGTTTCTAAGACCACAGCTCTTCCTGGAGCAGAGGGCCCTGTGTTTCTTCTGCACAGTAGTTGGTTGGCATGCATCTCTGAGCTTGCAGTGACAAATCCAAACCTTAATCGACATTGCTACCCAAGGCTCATGAAGTTGTCCTAAATCTACTTCATATTGAACAGCACTCTCATTGTTCTAACTATCTGTGTATTATAATAATGAAAGTACCCAGAGCATATATGTGTGTGTGTGTGTGTGTGTATATATATATAACATTAGATATATATATATTCCTCATCATGCTTTCATTATTATAATATCTTTAGGTAAAACAGATATTTCTGTTGTCATGGAGTTGATTCTGATTCATGGCAATCCTATGGTTCAGAACTCAATTGCTCTCTGTAGAGTTTGCTAGAACGCTGATGGCAACTGGTTCTGGCTGTGCTGATAGCCATCCTGGGGGAAAAACGAGGCTGTCTCCTTCTACAGCCTACAGAGTAGTTCTATGTCCAATGTTGTCTCTGTGAGCCAGAATATACTCATTAGCAATTGGTGTGTTTTTATGTTTTTAACCTTATAGTAGGAGGATATTAAGTTTTTCTTCTATTGTGCCACTGGGTGGGATTAAAATGACGGTCTTCTCTCAGTATGAACCCATTCCATTTTCCCCATTCAGGGACCCAAGACAGATATGATCTCTGATTTTATGTCATAATGAAGGAAAGCGTGCCCATAATGCTTAAATCTAGAGGGAGAGATGCATTGCACCCCAATCTTTGTGTTGAACTTCCTTACACGAAGCAAGGATGATAACCTAAATTCTCTGGATAATAATAATAAATTCCCTACATGAATCTCTGGGAAAAAATATCTCTAAGAGATGGACCAATTTTCTGTGGAATAAATGCTTTCTAAAAATGCTCATATTTGATGGTGGTCTGACCTAAGATATGCTGTCATGATGCACTAGCAAACTTAAATATAGAATAGTTTCTGAAGTTTAAAGCATATTCCAGATGGTAATTTTAATGATAGGTTAGAGCACCAGTTCCCATGCACCAAAGGATTCACCGGCATCCTAAATATTATCTTCCATCTACTATCCTCACTAAAATGATACAGTGCTACTAATGAGCCTGAAACCCATGATCCGTTTCAAATATTCTGTTCAGCTCTGTTTATGACTGGTGGAAACGGCACATTGTGGGTGGCCATTCTGGTCCTATGCCTGCGACCTCAATGGAAATCAGCTGACAGAAATTGTAGGCTTAGGTTGATGAAAGGGCTCTGCATTCATCTTAAGGCTCATGCTTCCATATAGAATTAAAAATGACTTTTCCCCTTTTATCAACTGTCAAGTTGTCAAAACACACAGAGTTTTTTTTGAAGTTGGGGTATTGGAATCGTGAGGAGACCATCTGCTTTCCCTGACATGATGACTCCCCGTATTTTCTAAGAGGCAATTATCCAGTCCCTTGTACCCGGTCTTTCTCCGAGACGAGGTGTTCAAAACGTCCACTATGAAATGCTTTTCAAATAGAAAACAGAATTTTATGATCCAGCAACTGCAGGATCAGTGGTTTTATGCTCCTTTGCTTTTGTGATAATGTATGTCCACTTCCCCCATGCAGGTGAGGCTGTGGTTAGTGTTGATTCAGTAAACAACATTTTGTTTCATCTTCACAGATATTGGCCCCATCGAGGATAGAATGCACTTCCTTTTAGAGCATCTTTATTTTAAAGGGCGCATCACCAATCCCTGCTCTTGCTTGTAGTTTTTGTCCTCCCCCCCCGAAAAAAAAAGGAAAGGAAAATGATTATAAAAGTATAGGGAAAAATAAGAAGGCAGGAGAAGAAGTAATCGCTAGAACGATCAAGAAAGGGACACATTCAACAACCAATGCATGTGGAAAAATTATTTAGATACCAATTTAATTAAGATGATATAAATGACCAAAAAGATTCTCTTCTTTCATTCTCAGTCCATAGCTGATCATCTAGCTGATTGCTTTAATGGCACATACTATTCCCAAAGTTAACTTTCTGGAAGATATAAAATTGTAAAGCTTTATAGTTAGAGGGAGGCTCATATAACCCTTTGTGACCTTTACAGAGTGCTGTCAGTCTGCCTGTGAATGGCTGCTTACAATGTTTTTGTATAAGAAACTAAGCCTTTAAAAGCAGGCAGCTTGCTCTGGCACGTGTCCTCCGAAATGCTGTCACACAGATCCAGGTAATAATGAGACTCCCTGAAATTGCTCATCTGTGCCATTGTTTTGTTTGGCCCATTAAACCTCGAGCTCATGAAGGAAGGAGTTACATGTAGCCTTTCCTAGGTCAGGGGCATCTACTTCCCTAAGAAAAGTGCTGGCTAGACAAAAGTGATTGATTGGGTGTTCTGAAGTGCTTATATAAACAAGTGAACTGGTTACCTAGCGATATTATAACCGGAGCCTGAAGATACAGTAATAGAAGCAATTCTGTAGTAGCCCAAGTCCTTCTTAGATGTCTTTTTTAGAGGATGTGGTGACAGAAGCAGAAGTAGTTGTCTTACTACTTAAAGTCCAGATTTCGAGACCATTTGTAAATAAGGCAAAATAATCAAAAGTGAATTTACAAAGTATCGTACATTTGTCCTGGCTCCTCGTCTCCTCAGTCCATTTGCAAACCCCTTGGAAGAAAGGACAGCTATCTGTCTTTTAAAAAGCAGTCATTGTCCAGGGAAGCAGTGTCTTATTTGGACACATGTGAGTTGAGGTCGACTTGAAAACAACTCCTTTGTTTTGTTTTGTGAAAGGAGTGTTTTTTTTTTTGAACTAGGGACCATGGTTTGTTGCTGAGTGTTGGTGACCTATCTGCAAGAGCCTTAACCTCTGCCCAGCATGGCGCAACCTCATCCGCAGCCCTGAGTTGGAGCCCATTGCAGGAGCCACGGAATCAATCCAAGTTGCGGAGTGAGGGTTTGCCTTCTTTGTCGCCAATGATTGACTTCATCAAACATCATGCACTTTTCCAGGGACCGGTGCATTCTGAACACATGCCCAAAGTCAGTGAGGACAAGGTCTGCTGCCATGTTTTATGGACTATGGCTGTGTTTATTCTAAGACAGATCCACTCCATCCCCTGGCAGGTTCTGGAGTATTGAACAGTCATTGCCAACACCATACTTCGAGTGCATCCAGTCTTCGATTGTCTTCCATGTGACTTGTCCAGATTTTGCATACCTATGACAGGAAATGGCATGTATATCCCAGTAAGCAACATCATGACCTGCAGAGAAAATATTAATCTTCTTAAAGTCTCCTTGTTACTTGTATTCACAGTCCATAGCTTTACTATTTAACAGGATGTAATTTCTTGTGGAAAGCATGCTTCTAAACTTTAAAATAATTGGTTCATCACTTGTTGATCCTAGAATGGCTTCTGAGATCTCCTATGTGAAAATTTCATTTTTCAATTCTTAACATGGACATGAAGAAAAATCCTGCTCTCAGAGAAAGAAAACCACGTGCAAGCAAAGACAATGGTGGTGTGTGTTTGGTGATTCCCTGAGGATGGAATCAGGAAGTGATTAAAATTAACACACTTTTTCTTTTTTCTCTATTATAGCAGACAATCTAAACTAGACTGCAAATATTCACAAAGAAGTCTCAGTCAGATAGATTAGCTGTTGTTAGGTAAAAACAATTAAGCATGTCTGAGTTGCATATTGAAATTATGGAGTTGGTACTAACTAACTCATAAGACACAATGATGCCTGATATCAGGCATTAAAATCCCAGAAAACAACAACAAAATCAGCACACTGTGAATGAGTAGGAGTGCGGAGTGGAGTCCCGAATCCCATCTATAGAAAATGGACATCCTCTTATTAAAAGGTCACAAGGAAGAGATGAGCCAGTCAGGATGCAGTATAACACCGATGAAATGTACAACTTTCCTCTAGTTCTTTAATGCTTCCTCACCCCCTCTATCATCACCTCAATTTTACCTTATAAGTTTGGCTAAACCAGAACATGTACATGGTTACAGATAAGAGATGAAAACACAGGGATTCCACAGGGAAATAAAACTCTCAGGACCAATAATGAGAGTAATGATACCAGTAAGGTAACAGGAAAGTGGGAGGAGCAACGGGACACCGATCATGATGATCAACATATAACCCCCTCCCAGGGGGACTGACAAAGCAAAAGTGGGTGAGGGGACATATTGGTCAGTGTAATTTATGAAAAAAATATATAAATTATCAAGGTTTCATGAGGGAGGAAGGGAGGAAATATGGGAAGGAGGGAGGGAAGAAATGGAAAGAAAATATTTGAAAATGATCATGGCAACAAGCATACAAATGTGCTTGACATAATTGATGTACCTATGAATGGTGACAGGAAGAGCCATATATATATACACACACATGTATGTATGTGTGTATATACATACATATATATATATGATATCATGATGATGATCTTAAATTAAGGTGGAAGTTGTCCAAGGAAAATGTTCAGGCCACATAAACTGTGTAGGACAAACAGGATTTCAGAAAATGCTGCAATATAAAATAGAAACATTCCTTATACAGGGGTAAAATGTTTTTCATTGAGGGATAATTTTTCTTTCCCATTTGGGCAAGGATTCTCTTTCAGTTCTTTAATGAT
>PVJH01001270.1:168039-221131 GCA_004026705.1 Nesogale talazaci | reverse complement strand
ACTGTGGTGAAGTGAAATGAGGTGGAATGACTCCTCCAGCCATATCTTTGGAACACTCATGAAACTGGTGGATGGAACCACGTGAACAGAGGGTGTGAAGCACTGATAGAAGGAATTGGTGGGTAGGAGAATGAGGCATTTCAGACATAGAAAGAGAACATTCCTAGGCCCATCAAAGAAGGAGAGTCTCTAGAGGAGCGCAGTCAACATCTTTCCCACAGTGGTAGAGAGCAAGACCAGCACCAGGGCCCCAAACAAGGACAGAAGACCATGAGAGAGAGTGGAGGAGCCATGCCAGGATTATGAAGCTGAGGGAAAAGACCAAGGGAACCAGTGTCTGAGGGTTGAGGACCAGAAAGAAACTTGACTGCTAGCTGAGGAGAGGTGTTGCTGTAGACCAACGACTTCATCCTTAATGGTTTCTGAACCTGGTTTGTAGTAACTGGTTACCTTCCCTAAAAACCGCCTTCACTGTGAGTACTGTCTGTGAGTTCTGTGTAGCTACTGCAAAAGATGATCAAACACAGCAGACAATGAGAATATTGTGGGAGAGAAGGTTGGTGCCAGAATAGGTAAAGAAAGATTGGGGGATGGATGCATGGCTGCCTGACCTCTTCCTTGTAGCAACTGGCCTTGGCCTAATACAGTGATTGATTCTCTTTGCCTTCCTTATGTCGCAGAAGAAGTCAGATATGATCTCTGCCATTAAGTCACCGTAAGTTGAAATCCATTCGACAGCACATAAGAACAATATAGGTCCAGCAATTCCCTTTGAAGATATATACTCAATAGTAGTTTAAGCATACTGAGATAGCTAAGGTTTATTGTGCCAACCTGGTTGATAAACACACATGTGATTGATTGAAGGATGGAGAGATGAATGACACGGTGAGCCTCAGCCCTTTTGGTTCTCTGGTGTCTTACTCTTTGATTGTCAGATCAGTCAAGGCTGCCTTAGCTAGTTAGTTCTCTGCCTCAGCTGGCAAGGCTCACTTCCTTTGAGAAATCCCTGATGAGCAGCCAAATGGATCTACCCTGATGGAGCCCTCAGCGCTGGAGCAGCCTTATAGAGACTTCTGCCAGCAATGAGATGCTGACATGCTCATAGATTCAGTTTGTCTTCTGCAGTCGGGATTATTGCATGTGCTTTGTGAGTTTGAGGAGGATTTTGTAGATGGAAGTTGGACAAATGGGCTAATGTTGGATCTCTGGGCCTGGACTGGACTGGGTGGGGAGAGCTAATATACATTACCCTTCATATAAAACTCTCTCATAAAATGAGTGTTTATAAATTTTGTTTCTCCAGTCTACCCAGACTTACACACGTTAACTGGCACAAATATTTACATAAAAATGTCTATAGTATCATGATGTATAATACTCACAAACGGGAAAGGTCCCAAGTTATTTATTTATCCATTTACCAATAAATGGATAAATAAAATGATACATTCATATAGTAGAGTACTATTGAAAAAGAAAAAGAAAAAATAACTGATAACATGCTATGACATGGTTGAACTTCAAAACCAGTATGCCAGGTGGAAAAAGTAAATCACAAAAGAAATCACATATTACATGATTCCATTTACATTAAATATCTTGAAAAGGCTAATTTATCAAGAGAAAATTAGTTTAGACGTTGCCTGAAGAAGGCATTAAGAGTACTTGGGCATCAAGGATAAGGGAACAACAAGTGATTCAAAATCAGTGACCAGGTGAGTGTGAGAGGTCCAATAGGAATTGATCAAGAGTAATGTAACAGAGAGAAAATACTGAAACTCAAATGGAGGCTGAGCATGATAGTGGGACGAGAGAAAAGAAAAGGAAAGTAGAGGTAAGACCTGAGCGGTAAAGGGCCTTTATAGATGTCTAAATACAGGCATGTACATAGGTAAATATATTTACATATGAAGATGAGGAAATAGATCAATGTACATATACTTATAGAGTTAGTATAAGGACAGCAGATGGGCACTGGACGTCCACGCAAGTACTTCCACAGTGCAAAAACATTTTGTTCTATTAAATTGGCATTCCATGATACTCACCTTCCCCACATGATCAAAGACAAATGTGTGCATAAGCAAAGGTGGTAAAGAAAGCTGATGGTGCCCAGGTATCAAAAGATGTAGCATCTGGAGTCTTAAAGGCTTGAAAGCAAACAAGCAGCCATCTAGCTCAGAAGCAAGAAAGTCCACAGGGAAGAAGCACACCAGTTTGTGGGACCACGAGGTGATCAGTGATCAGGCTTCAAGAACTGAAAATTATAACATTGCATGCTCACCTTTCTGATATGATCGTTGACAACAAATGTGTGCATAAGCAAAAGTGGTGAAGAAAGCTGATGGTGCCCAGCTATCAAAAGATATAGCATCTGGGGTCTTAAAGGCTTGAAAGTAAACAAGCGGCCATCAAGCTCAGAAACAACAAAGCCCACATGGAAGAAGCACACCAGCCTGTGTGACCACTAACTGCCGAAGGGATCTGGTATCAGGCATCAAAGAACTAAAAGTTATATCATTATAAATGAGGAGGGGTGCAGACTGTGGACCTGAAGCCCATCAACAGGTGAAGCAGCATTCCCTTACAGAGGGGTTGCAGGGAGGAAATGAGCCAGTCAAAGTACAGTATAGTAACAATTAAATATGCAACTTTCCTCTAGTTCTCAAATGCTTCCTCCCACTCACTATCATGATCCCAATTCTACCTGACAAAACCAGATAGATCAGGGGATATACACTGGAGCCAGAAACATGGGAAATTTAGGATAGATGATCCCGTCAGGAACAGTGGTGGAAGTGGTGATACCTGAAGGGTGGAGGGATGGTGGAATAGAAAGGGGGAAGCAATTTCAGGGATCTACATATAACCTCATCTCTGAGGTATAGACAATAAGGAAGTGAGTGAAGGGACACATTGTACAGTGTACAATATGAAAAGGTAATAACAATTTGTAAATTATTAAGGGTTCATGGGAGGGGGTGGGGGGGAAGGGGAAATAGGGAAAGCTGCTACTGGGGGCCTAAGTGGAGGGATGATATTTTGAGAGTGATGATGGCAACAAGTGTGCAAATGTGGTCTGCATACAATTGATGTATGTATTGTTCGTGATGCGAGTTGTATGAGCCCTCAATAAAATGATTTATTTAAAAAAAAGGAAAAAAATAAATAAAAGGAGAGGGAAAGAAAAGCTTATACCAAGGTCTCAAGTAGAAAATATTTGGAAATGAAGATGGAAACGTGCACAAATATGCTTGATGCAAATTATGTATGGAATGTTACAAAACTGTAAGAACCCCCAAAAAATCATTGGGGAAAAAAAAAGAGTGTTTGGCCATGTGGACTCTTATTTAGATGATGAAATGTGTGAAAATTGGTTTAAAGTTGTATTTCTCCCAGGAGGTCATGGCTCCAGGAAAGGGTAGATTAGCTACTATTTAGAAGCCACCTACTGGTATATCATGTAAGATGGCTACAGTACTTTATAAAAATTAGGGGAAACAGGGCACGGACAACAGGGAAGTGAGTGTTGGGACACATTTAACAGGGAAGTGAGTGTTGGGACACATTGTACAGTGTACAGGATGAAAAAATAATTTGTAAATTACTAAGGGTTCAAGGGGAAGGAGGGGAGGTAGGGTAATATAGGGATAACGGGGGCCTGGAGGGAGGGAGAATGTTTTGAGAGTGATGATGGCAATGGGTGTATAAAAGTGGCCTGCATACAACTGATGTGGTTAGGGACTGTGATGGGAGTTGCATGGGCCCCCCAATAAAATGATTCATTAAAAAAGGGGGGGGGAGGGGAAAGGGGAGTTGTTGGTTTTTTTTGAGCTTTTTTTTTTTAAGAGGAGCTTGTACCAAGGGCTCAAGTGGAAAATATTGGGAAATGAATGTGGAAACGTGTGCAAATGTGCTTGATACAAATGATGTACTAAATGTTGTAGTAGCCGTAAGAGCCCTCAATAAAATTTTTAAAAAATTAAAAAATAATTTTAAAAAATAGGGGAAATAAGTTATAATTGCACACCCCTTCTCAAGTTTATGTAAAATTATCAAATTGTACAATTGAAATGGGTTAATTATATGTTAAATTAAATATACCTCAATTAAATTATTTATTTTTTGAATCTATTTTTTATTATGATTTTTTATTGGGGTCTCTTTTTGTAAATCATTTTATTGGGGGCTCATACAACTCATCACAATCCACACATACATCCATTGTGTCAAGCACATTTGTACATCCGTTGCCTTCATGATTCTCAAAGCATTTGCTTTCTACTTGAGCCCTTGGTATTGCATTCTCATATTTTTCCCTCCCTCCATGCCCCCCTTCCTCATGAACACTTGATAATTTGTAAATTTTTATTGTGTCATGTCTTATACTGTCTGACATTTTCCTTACCTACTTTTCTGATGCGAGTTGTATGAGCCCTCAATAAAATGATTTATTAAAAAAATAAATAAAAGGAGAGGGAAAGAAAAGCTTATACCAAGGTCTCAAGTAGAAAATATTTAGAAATGAAGATGGAAACATGTACAAATATGCTTCTCCCCCAGGGAGAGGGTCATGTGTAGATCCTTGTAATTGGTTCTCCCTTTCTACTCCACCTTCCCTCCACCTTCCCAGTATCACCACTCTCACACTGGTCCCAAGGGATTGATCTGTCCTGGGTTTCCTCTGTTTCCAGTTCCTGTTTGTACTAGTGTACATTCTCTGGTCTAGCCAGATTTGTAAGGTAGACTTGGGATTGTGATAGTGGAGGTAGGAAAGGAGAGAGCATTAAAGAACTAGAGGGAGTTTGTTTCATAATTACTATACTGCACTCTGACTGGCTCATCTCTTCCCTGTGACCCTTCTGTAAAGGGATATCCAAGTTGCCTACAGATGGGTTTGGGGTCTCTATTCTGCATCCCCCCCTCAATCACAATGATAGGATTATTTGTTCTTTGATGCCTGATATCACCTGATGCCTTCGACACCCCATGATCACACAGGCTGGTACATTTCTTCAATGTGGGCTTTGTTTCTTATTTGTCTTCAAGCCTTTAAGGACCCAGAAACTATCTTTTGATAGCCGGGCACCATCAATTTTCTTCACTACCTTTGCTTGTGTACCTGTTTTGCTTTCAGCAATTTTGTGGGAGAGGTGAGTATCATGGGATTTCATTTTAATTTGTTGCACTGAGGGAGTACTTGAATGGAGGGCCAATATCCATCTGCTACCTTAATACTAAACCTATACATATATGTACAGAGATATATTTCCCCATCATCATATATCAATAATATTTACATATGTACATGCTTATATTTAGATCTCTATAAATGTTCTTTGCCTCCTAGTTATTTCCTCTATTTCCTTTTACTTCCTTCTTGTCTATCATGTTGAGCCTTCATTTGGATTTTAGTAATTCCTCCCAGTTACATTGCTCTTGATCAAGTCACTATATGAACTGTAAAATTTTCTAGAGGATAATATCATAATATGTATCAAAATATGAGGGAGCTTCCATTATGCTTTCATTCTATTTTCTACAAATTATTTTTAAAAGCTTTTCATTGTGAATTGGGAGGAAGGCTTATAGAGGAGACTAGGTTTTCATTCAACAATTCATACACAGTTGTTTCATGTCATTGACTGGAATCACCACAATGTAATATCACTTAACCAATTTCCTTCCTGTGTCGCCTGTTTCCATTCCTATTTCTTCCTAATCCTTTTTTTTTTTGGGGGGGGGGCATCACTGTCATCCTTTTTAACTTTGTCCTTAGGTGAATTCTGACCTTCTGATTTCAAATGGTTGATTATTTTAATTATTATTCTAACAACTCCTAATATTATTTCTCCCATTATAGATCTGCTTATTATCTGGCTAACCATGGAGCTGTTGGGGTTAGCTCATTTCCAGAACTGAAGAATGGATAAGGGCCATTGTCTCAGGAGGCTGGTCACTTTTATGATTTTGTTCCACATTTTCTCTCCCACTCTGCACAGAATCACCTAATGTGATCTCTTTCAGAGTAGTTGTTCGTGGTATCTGGCATCATCTCGTTCTTCTGGTCTCTGGTCAGGGTAAATGACATTTCCAAGGTCCAGGAGTCTATTGTTTTGTTTTCTGTGTCTCCGATGTTATTTAGACTTCTTTCCTCCAGACAGACAAAGAAGAATCGCTGCAGCTCAGATGGCCACTCACCAACTTTAAGACTCCAGTTGCTACTTGCCAAAGCAGGATGGCGAGCATTGTCTTTGTGCCCAGTGACTCATTCCCACAGTGTCTGGGTCTGTGGGAGAAGTTTTCAAAGCTTTGATCTCTCTATGTTTCACCACATTCATACAAATGTAGAAATCGCCTCTTTCAAACTTTTCAAACACACACACACACACACACACACACACACACACACACACACAGAGTAAATTTCCATTCTCCCCCGCACACACCTGTTCAGCTTGTTTTTCTATCCAGCTTGCTGATTTACTCATAGATCACCATTATTGTAGGATTGTGCATAGAACATTATTCACTTCTGTTGCCTTTACTAACACCTGCATTCCTACCAATGTCTACCCTTGCCTCTACTGATTTTCCCTGACCTCCCTCTGATTATGCATTGAACTCCTCTTTACCCAAGTTAAAGAGCCCGGGAGGTGCTCTGATTTTGAGATTGCTCTACCTCTAGGCCAGTGCTTCCCAGAGTTGGCTCTACAGGGCCCTGAGGGGTGGGGGGGAAGTCCACTCTAATGATGCAAGGGGAACTGCAAAAGCAGAGACCTACACTTTATCTTGGGTGACTACTTATAATACAAAAGTTTTAAATTGTCAGGAAGGTCATGAGTAGTTTTTGTTTGGTCTGGTCTTCTACGGGAAATGGGGCAACCAGGCAAATAAATTTGAGAACCAGGAAATTATCCACCCACACCCTCCCAATCCCTGTGACCATCAAAAGGAATGTTGCTTTTAGCATGAAAATATTTTCTTGACTCTTTGAAATGCTGATCTCATACAATATTTATTCTTTGTGCTTGACAAATTCCATTCAGCACAATATCCTCCAGGTCCATCCATCTTATGGAATGTTTCACAGAGTCACTATTATTTTCTAAAATGGCATAGAATTTCATCGTAGGTACCATACATAGTTTGTTTATCGAGTTTTCCACTAGTGGGCATTTAGATTGCCTGCATCGTTTTGTTATTGTGAATTGTGTTATGATGAACGTAGATGTGCAGGTATCTAGTTATGTACACAAACTTTTTAAAGTTCCTTTGTCTTTAATGTGTTGCACCTTGATCAAGTGTTTCTATTTCTTGTAAACATATCAATAGTGATTCTGGATAGTACATGTGCTGATGGCCTTTATTTAATTCTTGTACCAACTTAGGTTATTTTCTGAAATGAGAATTTATCACAAAATTTGCAATCACGATTAGGGTTCCACCAAATAAGTGGAATGACACTTATTTTCATGTTGTTCTTAGTTGCTAGGAAGTCCTTTCCAAGTCATGAAAATCTTGTAGGTAGAGTAGAACTACTACCTTGGGTTTTCATGGCAGACTGAAAGCAGACTGGCCAGACCTGTTTTCTGAAGCACCTCTGGGTAGAGTTGAACTACCAGGCTTTCGCCTAGTAGTCAAGTACATAAGTGTTTACACCTCCCAAGGTGTTTACACCTTCTTTTGATAAACTAAATATACATCTCATTCTATAGTTTTAAAATTGGAGCTCTAGGTGGTGCAAACAGTGAAGCCGTCAACTACTAGCCAAATGGTTTGCAGATGAACCCACCTAGAAGCACCTAAGGAGTCCAAGTGGCATAATGGGCTACCCTCTGGGCTGCTAACCACAAGGTCAGGAGTTCAAATCCAGAGTTACTCTTTGAGAGAATGATGAAGCTTTCTGTTCCCCCAAAGAGCTCCAGCTCTGAAACGCAAAGGGGCAGTTCTACTCTCTCCTATAGGGTATGGTGACCAGATGTCCGCTTTTTAACAATTTAACAATGTCCTGTGGCATTTTAAAATTAAAATAAATATATTACAATACTATTTTTGCTATCTATGAATATTTTTGTTGCTCCATGTAGTCCAAATTTTTAATCAAGAAATACACACACACACACACACACCCATCAATGGTGTCCCGCTTAAAATCTGGTCACTTTACAATAGGGTCCCCATGAGTCAGAGTCAGCTTTATGGCAGTGAGTTTTTAGTGACATAGTTATAGGTATTGGGAAGACAGGCCTGGAAATCTGCTTATAAAAAGGTCACTTGAAAGCCTTATCGTGCAGTTACATTCTGCACACATAGGACTCAACAGTAACACAACACAGTTTGTCTGGAGAATAATTGTCTGACCACTTTTAAACGTCTAAGTGTTAAATTCCCTTTAAGATAATTTAGATATTCACTTTCACTCCATTTGTTTGTCCACATTATTAACCTATATGGCACTTAAAAAAGTTTTAAATCTTGTCCACATCTGATACTGTTTCCTCTTTCTCATTCTTTTCACTCAATGTTCATACACTCACAATTTTTTCTTGGTCAGAATAATGAAATATTTGAATGCTAAAGAAACGCACGCTGCTTTGCTTATCACATATCACATGTGTTTTACCTAACTTTTGACTTTCTAATTTCTTCTTTTGATCTTATGAACATTTCTACATTCTTTGATTTGATTCATTTTTTTTTCATTTTTAAGTGCTTGAATTTAAGTCTTGGTTTATCTATGTTCTATAGTTCTACTTAATTATAAGACAAAAGTGGGATTAGGAATTCCATCCAAATGTGGCTTTCTTGGGTTCCACAACTTTAAAATGACCGTCTTTCATCCTCACCCCCCCCCACCCCCTGCATTTGCAATGACTAGAAACTCAGTTTCCAATTCGGTCTTTCTTTTTACTCAAAAGATCTCTGAGAGTTCAACTTTCAGGTGTTTTTCTGTTGTTATCTGTTATTCATAGATTTGTTCAGTCAATAAGTGTGGCTGATATACCTCCACTTTTTGAATTTTGACTTTCTCCTTATGGCCTGATCCTGGGCTGATCATTTTTCTAAATGTTCTACAAACATTATTTTTCCTTGGTAGAGTAGAAAACTCCATAATCATTTCAAATAAATCAAATGTGTTAACTTTATGATTGCTATCCTTCATGTACTGATATTTTATCTGTTAGTTTTCAGTGATGCACACTAAGCTTCCATTATAATTCTAATTTTTGCAACTTCCTTCTACAGCCTTTACCAATTTGACTATTTAAATATTTAAATAGTGCCTCATTCACTAAAAGTTAAAGCTTATGTCTGTCTTCATTGCTTATGGTACCATTTGTCAACTGTAAGTAAGTTTTATTTAACAAATGTTGTCATGATCAGCATGCTGATTAAAGGCATGTTTAATTACGATGAGTGTTTCAGAAAAAAGAACAAAGAAATTAACTTAAAATTCACAGAAAGATTTGACCGCCATGAAAAATAAAAAACAATTTTACAGTGGAAAAAAAATTCACAGCAAGTATTTTTCATTTCCTCTTGTAGCAAATGTCCTAAAACTATTTCCTAAACATCTGAAGTCTCGAGTACTACAGAGGCATCTCTGAGCCTCCTCTGACATTCCTCCATGTTCTAAGCTGCATTATTACTGCTTCATGACTTTTATTGGGGTATAATTCACATGCCATACAATTTAATAGTTCAATCCTATCTGAAAGAGCTGTGCCATCATTACCACTATCCGTTTCACAACATTTCTCTCTTTTTCATAAGCTGCATGAATGCCACTCTCACTAACTACTTCTCTGGCCCTGGTGGCCTAGGGGTTACGTGTTGAGCTGCAACCCCCACGGTGAGCAGTGCTAACCCACCAGAGGTTCCTTGGTTGACAGATGGGACTTTTTACTCCCATGAAGAGTTGCAGTCTTGGAACCCCAAAGAGGCAGCTCTAGCCTGTCATACGGGGGGTTTCTATGAGGCAGCATCAACTCAACGGCAGAAAGCATGTCTGTCTTTTCCTCTCCATGAATTTCCCTGTTCAAATCTGCTGGTGACTCGCTGTACTCTGGGATGTGCTCAGGACTCTTGTTTGGTTAAACTGTCCAATTTAATGCCCTAACTTATAAGTACTGAGGCACTGAGTGCCAAGACAGTTGTGGCCGCATTATAGAAATGTGAAATAAAGGGCTCAATCCTGGTGGCGTTTAAGTGGTTGAGTGCGGGATTGCGGCCCGCGGGCTTGGCGGTTCAAATCCAGGCGGCTCTCAGGAGCAGCACTGAGTAGCGCCCATGACCACCAGGGGCAGTGATGCCCCCAAACAAAAAACAAACAAACAAAAAAAGAAATGTGAGATATGTTATGTATGGGGCTGCTCACCAAGAGGTTATCAGTTCAAAACCACCAGCCACTCTGCAGGAGAGAGAGGAGTCCTTCTACTCCTGTAAAGAGTCAGTCTTAGAAACCCAGGGGGCCAGGTCTGCCCTCTTCTTGAGGATCACCTTGAGTCAGAATCAACTCCATGCCAGGGAGTTTGGCTTGGTGTGGAAGGCAATATGGAAATTAAAAGATCAAAAGGCCAATGTAATAAAAAGGGAATGGAGCTATGACTTTAATCTTCATTGGCCTGCAAGTGGGTCCTTTACATCGATTTTAACCTCCCCCAAGAGGACTGTCCACTAGCTAGCCTCTTCCCCAGCAGAGTCCATGGATGTCCCTACCATCAGCCTTAGGCAGAGGGAAAGGGAAACATTTGGCAGAGATTTTCTCATTTTCTTCATAGACTCACTGAGATAGATTCCTTTACATGATGAAATTTAGCTCCCTCCAAATTAAAATCACACACAGAGAGCACTTTTATAATCCAAGAACTGAGATGACCTATACACTGGCAATATTACAGTGACATGACGTCTAATGTAGTAGTCACGGTGGAGCAAGTGAAAGCAAAGCACACAGCAGTTTTCTCCTCCCCTCGCCAACAATTCAGGAAGTCTTCGGAGATAGTTCAGCTGTGTTCTCAGTTGACATCCATATTATTTGAAATATTTAGAACTGGAAAGATAATGAACTTGGAATTTTCTGAATAGAGTGATAGAAGTGGTTTTAATATGGTCTCCTTGCTCATGTTCAGTCTCTCTCTTTGTTTCACAGGTTTTTCTGACAAGAAGTGAGCATATTAGCATGAATGATTTATAGCTTACGGGAAGAACCATGTTCTTCTCTGGCCTCATAGCCTACTTATTCTTTGCCGAGTTTATTTACAGTATGTTATCCTAAATGAAAAAATGAAAGTCACAAAACAAGTTTACTACCAAAGAAGACCCTGATTTTGGTGAGTGTTAGGATCCTACACCTGGCAGCTCAACTTTCTACATAATTCATTACTAACTATTCTAGCAACAGCTGTGTAATGCCCACTGTGGTAAAAAAAAAAAAAATCGAGAATCAATGGTAGATAGTAAGTTCATGTTCATGCTTTCATTCTTCTACCTAACATTTTATAAGTTTTCTAGAGATTGGTTGAGTATTCATTTTGATAGTGAGGCATTAAAAAGTCATTTCAATCCAGGAAGGTCATAAGTGCATGTCGTTTGCAACCATGGTTGTACATGGACATGGACTCATGGAGAGGTCTTGTTTTCATTTGTATTATCCCAGAAGATTCTGATGTAGATAGTCTGTGTAGGTAAGGTAGCTGGGTCGTTGAAAATTTCCCATGTGATTCTAGAATTAAGAATTATTCCCAGGGCTGAGCCCTGGTGGCGTAAGTGATTGAGTGCGGGATTGCGGCCCACAAGCTTGGTGGTTCAAATCCAGCGGCAGCTCTCGGAGCGGCACTGGGTAGTGCCCACAACCACCAGAGGCAGTGATGCTCCCCCAAAAATAAAAAAAATTAAAAAAAAGAATTATTCCCCTGAAACTTCTGAATTGGAAGGAGTCTCAGAATACAATCATTTCTTGCTTTTCTTGCTTCTTGCTATAATGAACCTAATAAATCATCTGATGGCCCTCCCAGGCTATCATGCCAAAAACGTGGGAATTGGGATCCCTCTATTTCATATCATTGTCTTGACCATTTTACCTCTTAGATATTTTGAACACTCCCTCCCCTTTTCCATTTCCATGTCTTAAAACATCCCACCATCACTTCTACAATGGCTTAAAGGGACCAGCCTCTGATCTGGTCTATCATGACTCTCCCTCCACGCTCCATACAGTCCCAATGGTCTTGTGGCTTAGGCTTGAACATGCCGACCACACTCCTGCCTCAGGACCTTGTGTCTGATGTTCCCTTGTCTTTTCCCCCTGAAATGCACATGCTTTGCCCTGCTATCCAGCCCATATGTATTCAGATATCAGCTTTTCAGTGATGTCATACTAGTTCCCTAATTTCTTTCCTTGCTTTATTTTTTCATTTAGCACTTATTTAGTTATGCTATGTATTATCATTTTTCCTCAACAACATGTAAGTTCCATTGAAGACAAGTTTGTTGTTGTTTGATGCTTGGTTCCCTGATTTATGGTTAATATTGTATCTGGGTATCTTATCTAATCTTTTCTTAGGGTTTTTAGAAAATTCCTAGAATGTCCTTTCAGCCAGGCTAACTGCTCTACCTGATCATCAAGTTCTCCAGGAAGCCTCTGCAGACCCAACACTAAAACCTGCTGCCGCCAACTTCATTCAGAGCCATGGCAACTGGATAGGGCAGAGTAGAGGACAGGCTGCTAAGTGAACTTTAAGCACTGTGCCACCTGAGCTGCTTCCATCCTAGAAAGATCAATCCCATAAAGAGTTAAAATCTCCAAACCCTAATGCACAGTTGCATCCTGTCCTATGGGGCTGCTATGAACCAGAGTCAACTCAATGGCAGTGAGTTGACATATATGACTGACTGCTGTCAGACAACTTGAGTTCAGTATAAGCTAATTCACATAGGCTAATTCAACAGACTATTTATAGCCTCACTAAAGCAGATTGTTAAGAAAAAAATATGACTCTCAAAAAACAATCTGGTATATGGTAAGGAATAAGCATAGAAAGCATATATAAGAGGCAATATGCGCAGAAAGGAAATGTTAAGAATATACTATCTTGGCTGAAACCCAGTGGCATAGTGGTTGTGCCCGGGACTGCGGTCCACTGGGATGGAGGTTCAATTCCAGCAGCAGTTCCACAGGAGCAAAGGCTGGGCCTCCTACTCCCACCACCAGAGGGCAGTGATGCCCAAAAAAACAACAAAACAACAAAATAAAAATAAGAATACACTATCTTACCAACGAATTCAATAGGAAAAAACAGCCAAGTAAACACTTCCAAAGTCCAAAACCAAACCCATTGTCATGGAATTGATTCCAACTTACCATGACCATATATAGGATTCATGAAGTTATATATTTTTACAGAAACAGGTACACACACTCTTTGAAATACTATGTAGCCATCACAACAGTCATTGATAGTCCATCAGCCTCCCTCACAGAGCCCAGTGGGTTTGAATTACTGACCCTGTGGTTAGCAGACCAATGTTTACTTAACCATGGGGACACCAGAAGCACCAAAGTTCTGTCAAATTAACATAACTTTTACACAAATTACACTACTTAATGCTAATGAAGATGTCACCAGTAGCACAAACTGTTAAACTCAGCTGCCACCTGGAAGAAAAGCCTAGACTCAACATGATCGCTGAAGACAAATGGCAGATGAGCAAAAGGGTGAGGAAAGCTGTTGGTGCCTGGCTATCAAAAGATATAGCGTCTGAGGTCTTAAAGGTTTGAAGGTAAACAAACCGCCATCTAGCTCAGAAGCAACAAAACCCACGTGGAAGAAGCACACCAGCCTGTGTGATCATCAGGTGTCGAAGGGATCAGGAATCAGGCATCAAAGAACAAAAAATCATATCATTGTGAATGAGGGGTAGTGCGGAGTGCGGAGTGTGGACCCAAAACTCATCTGAAGGCAACTGGACATTTTCTTACAGTTAGGGCACAGTGTAGCAACAAACCATGAAACATACAACCTTTCTCTAGTTCTTCAATGCTTCCTCTCCTCCACTATCATGCGCCCAATAATAGCTTACAAACCTAGCTAGACCAGAGGATGTACACTGGTACAGAAAGGAACTGAAGACACAGGAAATCCAGGACAAATGATCCCTTCCGGACCAGACGTAAGAGTGGCGATACTGGGAGGATACAGGGATGGTGGGGTAGAAAGGGGGAAACAATTACAAGGATACATATAACCCCTCCCTGGGGGACAGACAACAGAAAAATGGGTGAAGAAAGATGTCATATTGTAAGATATGACACAATAAAAATAATTTATAAATTATCAAGAGTTCATGAGGGGAGGGAGGGGGAAAATGAGGAGCTGATACCAAGGGCTCAAGTAGAAAGCAAATGTTTTGAGAATGATGAAGGCCACAAATGAACAAAAGTGATCAACACAATGAATGGATGGATGGACTGTGATAAGAGTTGAACGAGCCCCCAATAAAATTATTTAAAGAAAAAAGAAAAGCCTAGAGACTTCCTTGGGAAAACTCACACTCAGTAAAAATTATAGGAAACACAGACTCATTCTCACACATGACATGACAATAAGTCCAAAAGAATCCAGTGGCAGTTGGCTATTCATTTATTTAGTCTTTTCTTTCTTTCACTCTTTCTTTTAATGCTACTGGATTTACTATCAACATGTGAAAAGCTTAATGGTATAGAACTACTTAGCTGGAAAACAAGTTGAGCAGAATTTTGAAAGTCTACTCATTGTTTGTTTTTTATTAAAACATTTTATTGGGGGCTCGTACATCGTTTTTCACAATACATATATAAACATACTGTGCCAGGCACCTTCACATGTCTGCTGCTATTATCGTTCTCCAGTCGTCCACCTTTATGAGCCCCTAGTATCAGCTTTTCCATCCCTTCCCCTGCTCTCTCCTATTTGAAGGATAGGCAGTGTAAGATATGACAGAACAATAATAATTTATAAAGTATTGAGGGGTGGTGGGAAGGAGATAGCTTACTCTTAAGGAATTTCTTCCGGCAGAAGAAATTTTGTTTGTTTGTTTGTTTTAGGTGTGTTTGTTATGTTTGTAATTAGGTGTCACGCAGTCCATTCCAACTCATATCGACTCCCTAAAAAACAGAACATTGCCTGTCCTGCACCGGTGCTTCCCAACCACTGCTCTGTGGGAGTCCACTGCTGAAGTCACTCTGTCAGTCTACCTCACTAAGGGCCATCCTCTTTTCCACGGATCCTCAGTTTCATCAAGTAGGATGTCTTTTCCCAGAATCTGGCCTTTCCTGATAATATGTGCAAAGCATGTAAGACAAAGTGTCACCACCTTCTGACAGTCCATGTCTTCACCAACACTATTATTCAAAGACATCGATTCTTCTCCAGTCTTGCTTACTCATGTTCTGGCTTTCGCGTGCATACCAGGGTGTCTGGAAATATCAGCAATCAGGTCAGGTATTCATGAGTCTTTAAAGTGACCTCTTTGCTTTTTAATGTTCTAGAGATCTTTGGGGGCAGATTTGCCCCATGCAATATGGTTTTTAATTTCCTGACTGCAGCTTCCAATGGGCATTGACTGTGGATGTAAGTAAAATGAAATCCTTGACAACTTCTTTTTGGTGGAGAACTACAAATAGAACAATTTATAGATATAAGGATTTATATTTATAATCACTTATAGGAATCGGCAACTAGAAATGTTCCCAAAGAATGGCTATGGAACACACGTATGGCCATTCTTTAGAATAGTCTGTAGTCATCACAACAATCAGCCAATGATGATTAAGGATAGAAAGTTATGAACATGACAGCTATAAAGGCTGACATTAATTGGGTATTTATCATGGGCCAAATACGACAGAAAGCACTGTACATCATTATAAGTGGTGCTATGCGGTTGTCAGACTTGTTGGTGGGGGTGCCATGAATCAGTTCCACCTGACAGCAAACCTGTGGACAACAGAACAAAACACTGCCCCATCTTGTGCCACTCTCACAGTGGGTCTCGTGTTTGAGTCCAGAGATGCAGCCCCTGTGTCCATCCATCAGGTTGCAGGGCTTCTTGTTTCCACTGTCCTGCCACTTTACCAAGTATGATGTTCTTCTCTAGGGACTGGTCCCTCCTGGCAACCTAGTCTCATCACCCTTGCTTAGAAGGAACCCTCTGGCTGTACTTCTTCCTAGACAAATGTATTGGTTCTTTTGGAAGTCTGTGGTACTTTCAAAATTCTTTGCCAAGACCATAGTTCAAATGCATCGACCCTTCCTGAGTCTCCCTTATTCAATGTCCAACTGTCACGTGCCAATGAGGCAACTGACAATACCATGGCTTGGGTCAGGGACACCTTAGTACTCAAAGGGGCGTCTTTGCTTTTCAACACTGTAAAGAGTTTGGGGGCAGCAGATTTATCCAATCTTTTGACTCCTGCTTCCACAAGCACGGATTGTGAATCCAAGAAAGAGAAAATCCATGACAACGTCACCCTTTTCTCCATTTGTCATCATGTTACCTACTAGTTCTGCTGCAAAAACTTTTGTCTTTTTACATTGAGTTGTAAAATCTATACTTAAGTCTAAAACCCTTGATCTGCATCAGCACGTACGTGCTTCAAGTACTCACAGCAAGCAAGGTTGGGTCATCTTCACATTGTAAATTGCTAATAAGCCTTCCTCTGATCCTGATGCCACCTCCTTCTTCCTATAAGCTCGCTTCTCTGGTTATGTCCTTAGCATACAAAGTGAAACAGTCTGGTCAGAGGATGCAGCCCTCACACACCTCTCCTATTTAAAGCATGCAGTATACCCTTGTTCTGTTTGCATGACTGCCTCTGGATCCACGATCAGCATCAGCATAAACACAAGGAAGGATCTGGGATTTCCATTCTTTTCAGGGCTGTTCATAGAATGCTATGGTGTACACAATCAAGTGCCTTTATGGACTCAATAATAAAAAAAAACTAAACATATTTCTGGTGTACTATGCTTTCAGCCAAGAGCCACCTGACCTTACCAGTGATAGCCCTTCTTTCATGATCTCCTTCTAATCCATACTGAACCTCTGGCAGCTCCTGGTCAATGTACTGCTGCAATGCTTACAGGATGATCTTTGGCAAAATTTTGATTTCCTGTGAGATTAATGCTATTGTTCTATATCTTGAAGCTTCTGTGGGGTCGCTTTTCTTTGGAATGGGTACAAATATGGATCTTTTTCAATCAGGTGGCTAGGTAGCTCTCTTTTATATTTCCTCACATAGACCAGAGAGTGCTCCCATTGCTTCATGAACTTGTTGAAACATTTCTATCGGTATTCTATTAATTAATGGAGCCTTGTTTTTTTTCATCAATGCCAGATTTAGCAAATGAAATACAGGCTATTCAGTTCAATTGAAGTTCTGATCAACAATAGGTCATTATTTGGTAAAAATACATACATATCCCATTCAATGTTATCCACTGCTTATATAAATTTTAAATTGCATTAGACATCATATTCCATCTAGGTACTAGTATACCAGATACTAGTAAACCATTTTATTGATGAGGAGGAAAGAGCACAAGGGTTACATAACTTGTTCAGAAATATTCTACTAGTAAACAATGATAAAAATCTAACAAAAAAGTAAATTAGGTAATTTTATCTATAAATAGCTACTAACGGGAAAACCATATGCAAGCCCAAAGGTCCAGAGCAGAAAGAAAATGTGGATAGGTGATACTGTTCCTGGCAGTATTCACTTATTAAGCAGTCACTCAGGGCATTATGCTGGCTGCAACCTTGTACTCCCATTTTAGAGATGAATGGCATGATGAGTGAAAATACCTTCTCCAGATTGCAAAGCTAATAAACAGTCTCAAGATACTCACCTCCAAAGCTCTCGGTTACTCAGCTCTATGTTGATTTGGGGGGGTTGATATATATTTTTTTTCAGGTAGTTCTATCAACATTACTATAAAAAGTTCTTGTGTTAAAAAACTGCATGGAGAGGCCCAACCAAATATTTTAAGAGAAAATGTAAAACCTAGTCTTTGGGGTTTACTTTAGTTCAAACTAGAGTCAAATCAATAAAACACTTGCACAAGTCTGGCTGCAAAGAAGATCAATTATAGTGAAAAACGTTTTCACAATTCAGTTGTGATTTCATTCAGAATTAAGGTTGCCATCAAATTGACGGACTCATAGTCACCTTATGTGTCTCAGAAAAGAACTGTGCTCCATAGAGATTTCAATGATTTTTTCCCAGAAGTTGATGGACTCGATAGAACTTCTAGCCCTTCAATTAGTAGCCAAGAACCAAGCAAGAACCTTTGCACCACTCAAGGACTCCAAAAATACATACCAAAAAACAAACAAACAATATACTCTGTGCTTATTCTTCTAAGACTGAGACTGGTCATCAAGTTATGCTTCCCACTAAGCTCTCCCCTTTCTTCATACTGTTTGGCTTATGAAATACACACGTTTACCAAAGTTCATGGCAGTACTTTTTACAACAGCAGATGAGTGGATAAACAAAAAGCTGTATACACATCCAACGGAATATTACTCTGCCATACAGAGAAACCCAGTCCTGTGCATGCAACAACATGGATGAACCTTGAAAATATTCAACATAAACTCGCTGTCTATACTGACTCACAGTGACCCGAGATGGGATTTTGGAGGCTGTAAACCTTTATTGCATCAGAGAGCCTCATCTTTCTTTGAACTCCGTTACCTTTCTGTTAATAGTCCAACACTTACCCAATATTATTCTGAGTGAAATCAATCAATCAAAAAGGATAAAGACTGTATTATTTCTCTGATATGAAATACCTAATGTATAAAGATCAGAGTTTAAAAGGTGCAGACGCAATGGGGGAAGGGGTCATTAATGTTCAGGTAGCATTGTGTTTTTGTTTATGGGGATGGAAAATCTCACAACAGACATTGGTAGGGACTGCATACCATGATGAACATAACTGGTTTTATTGAATTGCACACTGGAAAAACAGTGAGTTGGCAAGAGTCGTGTATCTCTATTGCTCAAAAGAAATTTTTTTAATGTTTAAAATCAGTTAAGATGTGATTATGGAGGGCTTCTTTTGTTGTTTTTAAGCCCATCCTATCAGAAAGCACATGCACACACAAAATCTCCAAAGGTTCAGTGTGTTTTCTCATAGAGCAATGCCTGTACTCTAGACACAAAAGGAATTTTTAAGGTGATTCCGCTTAGCTATCAGCTTGATTTTTCCCTGATAACTTAGCCAACATCAAAAAGTGTATGCTTTTGATATTTATTCTGAAAGAGCCAGCTGGCCATAGGGTTTTCTCTGATGCCTTTACCACAATTTGCTTTTGTTTTTCCCTCTTGATAATTACCCTCATGATTAAACCACTCACTAGTCCGTGCAGAGGAATCCCACCGAGATGAAAACACACTTGTTTAAATCAAATATTTATGGAGAATCCCTTAAATATCACTGAATCAAATGCAAATTAGATCATCACATATTGTACCTTCAGTATGCCACTCAGTTTTGAAGCAGACTCTCTAGGTCTTGATTGCAATTAACATTAATTTTTTAAAATTAACCCTATTGTGCATAATCACACCCAATGCCTAGTCACAAAAATCTAGTTCTTTAAGACAGATTCTCTTTTGACTATTTTCGAAAATGTGAATCGGGGTTAGGATTTAATTTCAATACTTATTTTGGAGGCCTTCCTTAGAAACAATATTTAATTATTGTTTTACATCCCATCTCCTAATGAGTGATTTCACTATAATTAAACAAGGGGACATTATCCCACATTCTACTCTTTTCATAAAACACTACTTGGACATCACAGTCTCATGACATTTTAAAAGCATCTCATATAAAAAGTTTGGGTGAAATTGTGAAAATAAAGTAAAGAAGCAGTTGATATAGATTCTAATTGTCCAAAAGTACAAGACAAGGTCGCCGGCTTTTGAGGCAATTTTCTTTTTTCTTTTAGTTTGCAAGACAGGGGAGCAGAGCTGAATAGAATTGGGTGGATTCATCCAGTGCTTTGCGAGCTGTTTTTATAGAGTTGCACATTAAAATGAGTTGAGAATCGTTCTACAATACTGATACCAGACCAGCCAGCAGAGATTCTGACTTAACTAGAGAAGAGGCCAAGTTTGATAAGTCGGTTTGGTCAATGAACATGTGAGATTAAAGGAAGGACAGAGACATAAATGGCTCAGTGAGCCTTGCCTTTCTCTCTATTGCTCTTGAATCTTTGGACCAGTGTGCAGTCGGTTGCCTTGCTTGTTCTGTGCCTCCATTTGCAAGCTACACTATCTGAGGGATACCTAATCCATGGACTGTGTCGCTGTAAGTTGGGGTTCCATCAAGCCTTGCTTCACCACAATACTGCAATATACATTCTGGAGATGATGACCCTGCCATCTGGCTGACTGTTGGTGACCTGCTTACTGTTTGCTGCCTGTGGCCAGAGAGTCGGAATTGCTCCACAGAGGACTACCCAGAGGCTCTCAAGACTCAAAGGACGGACAGTGTATTAGCCGTCTCATGGAAGTGAGTTGCACCTAGCCATTCATACTGTTTTATAGATTAACTGTTCATTTCTTCTGCTAGAGATCTACATTCTTGGGGGGGGAGGGTAGGCATCACTGCCTTCTGGTGGGAGTGGGAGGCCCAGCCTGCTGTAGCTGGATTTGAACCACCAAGCCAATGGACCGCAGTCCCGCACTCAACCCCACCGGGGCTCAGCCCGATATCTACATTTTATATATATATATATATATATATATATATATATATGTGTGTGTGTGTGTGTGTGTGTGTGTGTGTATATGTATATATATGTGTGTAATTATTAGTGTCCTGCTTTTGTTTCTCTAGAGAACCCAGTCTAACACACTAGGCATTAGTAATTTTTTGCTTGATAAATTGGTTATTTGCTTACTTATTGGAACTCCCTCGATGTTTCTCATGTGTACTCAAGGTTGAAAGCCATTTGTCTAGAAAAAAGCTTCTTTTGATAGAGTAATGTCTGCTTGGAGGGAGGAGTCATTTGTGATGAGTCAAAGTTTTCATTCATACCCTGACATGATCAAACTTTTCTAGATCCCAGGTACTGACTAAGAGGGTCAAGCACTAAGTCTCCAGAAATAAAAAGGCTGAGAAACTAGGGGAAAACTAGGATCCAGAGTAAAAGAATTCATAACTAAAACACTGAGATAAATGTTTACAGCTATTGAGAATTTAAACTGCACTTATGAATGAAAACCATGATGTAAGTACCGAAAAGAGAAAGTACTGCTAAGACTGGGACTTGTGAAGAGAGCTAGGGAATGTTCATGGGCAATAACTCTTACTTTCTCAGAATATGTGATAAGGCTACCTAAAACATTACTACTTGGACCCAACTATCTTTTTCTTTAAAAGAACCCTTGCCCTTGACCTTCTTGCACTCACAAAAAGAGCTTACCAAACTTTAATGTGCCTATGATTCTTGCTTGGAATTGAAGATTTCCTGGTATCTTGTCAATATACAGATTCAGATCTCAGTAGAGCTGGATTCTGGTTTCTAACAACTCTCCAAAAACTACTGATGTTGCTGCTCCACAAACCAAGACCTTGAGCAATAGGATCTTACAAGATTTAGGACAGGGGTCTTCAAACGTTTTAACAGGGGGCCAGTTCACTGTCCCTCAGACTGTTGGAGGGCCAGACTATAGTAAAAAAAAAAAAAAACTATGAACAAATTCACTGAGGGCCCGGGATGAGTCGGCTGCTAAGCAGGACAGGCAATGGAGGCAAAAACACTCAGTGGGCCAGATAAATGTCTTCGGTGGGCCATATGTTGCCCATGGGCCATAGTTTGAGGACCCCTGATTTAGGAGAATGGAATGAAATGACTTGTACAAGGTGCCTGACACATACATTGTTGGCACTCTCCAGACGAATAGACTTATGAGGGAAGTGGTAAATCATGCTTGAATCCTAGAAAGCACTTAATTTGATTCTTTCCTTGGCAGATCTGGAAACAAAGTGTCTAGAAGACAGGAAAAGGATGAGATCGATTCTTCTTGAACTGAATGAAGCACAATCAAGATTAGCGAGTGTAAGTTATACAGCACTTTTAATTCCATACAAGGAAACCCCCGCTAACAATAAATACTGTTCCACAACCAAATGGGATTCATGAGAAGAGACAGTGAAGTCCCCAGTTGTGAAATACAAGTATAGACAAGTTGGTGATGTTAAATAAGACATGCAGAAAAAAAATTATACAAGACATTCATGCCCAGGCCACTATTGAACTAAGAGAATACTTGGTTATCTAAGAGGAATTGCACACTTAATATGGACCACGTCCCCCATTTTTTTAAAAGAAAAACTTCAGCGTGTACCTTCCCATTCAACCCTGGTCTTCCCAGAGTCTTTACCTACTTAGTAAATGGAGTTGCTCAGGTGAAAAGATCTTGAAGTTAGCTATCTTCAACCACATCTCACTGTGCCCTCATACTCATTCCAACACCATGTCTACAAGTTGAACTTTCTGGCCCTGTCCACAATCCGATGACTTCTTCATCACAGTAAACCTGGCCCAAGCCACTATTCTGTCAGGATTACTGCAATAACCCCTAACATATTTCTGTCTCCATCCTAACTCTTCCACAATCTTTCCTACAATCTTCTCTAATCATTAATATGTGAAACAAACAAACCAGCAGCCGGAGTGTTATTATTTTTTCTGCTCAACTTCTTATGGTGCCACATCTCCTTCAGAATTAAAACCAACGTACCTACAATGGTTTACAAGGCTCTATGCAATATGTCCTTTCCAACCCTTGACCTTATTTTCTTTTCTAACTTTTTATAGTGAATTAGGTGAAGGTTTACAGAGCAAACGATTCACTTTATTTTTAAAATTTTACCATTTTTTTTCAGATTATAAGATGCATTTTACCCCCAAAAGTGAGGGTGGGAGGGAATGAGGGTGAGTCTTATGGCCCGAGGGTGTGGTATCCCAGAACATTTTATTATACTGGTACTACTGGGTTCAGAATATTTTTTATTGTTTTCTTGCTCTAAAGATGAGGTGTTCTTATGGTCAAGTGCGTATTATGGTCCAAAAAATAATGGTATACATATTTTGTTTCAACTCATCTATTTCAATTCCCTTAATAGCTCATCACTTATGGCACTTCCTGTGTATCCTATTTCTGTGCCTCCTTCTTCTTTAACCCTATGAATTTTGTCCTTGGATAAATGCTGCCCTACAGATGTTAAATTGTTGATTATGGTCATGCAGAGGTGAGTTCATTTCCAGACCTGAAAGGTAAGGACCATAGTCTTAGTGGGGGGTGGGGAGGTTCCACTGATCTCCATTTGACCAGTAAACTGCTTTGATGATTGATGTTGAGTTCCATCCCACATGTACTCCCACTCTCACTAGGACCTAATCTAATGTGATCCTTTTCAGAGCAGTTGGTGGTGGTGTGTGGCAACCATCTAGCTTTTGATCTCAAGGTTGTGGTGACTGGTATCTGCATGGTCCATTAGTACACTGGACTAATTGTCTCCATGTGGCTTTTGGTTTCTCTCTGGAAGGGGAGAGAACAATGGTTGCACCTTAGATGGCCACTCACAAGCTTTTAAGACCCTAGTGGATAATTAGCAAAATAGGATGTAGAACATTGTCTTATGTCAGCGCATCTTGGTGCCCCGTGGGATTATGGTCCTAAGATCCCAGACACATTGACTCATTCTCTCAAGGTGTTTCATTACATCTAAGGAGTTTCTGTAACAGCTCCCTGTATGATCCACCACACTCATGGATATATTTGCAGCAAAGGCAAATACACATATACAAATATCACCTGTCAAATACAAATTTATGCCCCATGAGTATTTTCCCACCCTCCCTTGCACACCTATGTTCAGCCTTCATATCTATTATCATTCTCAACAATGGCAGGATTACGTATATAACAGTATTTACCCCTATTGCCTTTACGCTTGCAAACCTCCTAGTGTCTTCCCTTAACTCCTTCATTTTCTTCCTAACCTCCCGCTTTTGCATATTAACAGTATTTCTTATCACTTTCTGTCTTTCTCATTTTGCTCCAGATGCCCTTAAAGCTACATTTCCTTGAATCACACACCTTGAAGGGTAGTCGCAAGGCTTGAGAGCTTCAAGATCTGTAAGTTTACATCCTACGTCACCAATATATGAAACAAACAAAAATTGGGTGCATGATTTGTTCTCATATTATACTCAGATTCCCTCTCTTCCACTCTGCCTCAAGTATATGCTCCCCCTACAAAAGAGTCGGTCACAGGCTGAGCCCCGGTAGTGTTGTGGTTGTGCGCTGGACTGCGGCCCACTGGGTTGGTGGTTCGAATCCAACAGCAGCTCTCCAGGAGCAAGGTTGGACCTCCTACTCCCACCACCAGAGGACAGTGATGCCCCCCCCCCAAAAAAAAACAAAAAACAAAAAAAGAGTCAGTCACCAAAAGTATTTCCATTACTCCCACATTCAGCTGTAAGAATCAGCTCTTCACTTTCCACAAATTGGTACAGATGAAAGACTAGGTGAGGCATTCTAGTTCCAGTTGTGATGTCCTCTCCTTTTCATATCACACTTTAAAGTCCTCTGTTAACACCCAGTGAGGGAAGACTGGGTGCTATGCATCCTCAGTCAGAGAATTACAATTGCCTCTGTACAGACTGGAGCTTCTGATGACTCAGGCCACTGGCCTAACTCAGCTTTACTCCACCTTTGAAAAAAATTAACAACTATTCTAGAGGGAGTGCCCTCTGGTGTCCAGAGGGTAGTTAATCTATTTTCCTTCTTTTCAAAACCAAGCGTTCTTATGGAGCATGAGTGGGAGGCCATAGATAGACAATAGGCAGAGAAAGCTAGGATAACATTGAGGTGGATTCCTTTGCAAAAATGGAAGTCCTTCACTTGATACAGAGGACTCTTTCTAGGGATCTGAGTCCAGGAGCTGCAGTGCATGATTTACATAACACACTAAGAGAGACACCGCTCGCATAGTGCTGTAAGGTGCAGCTACTCCAGCAACTCAGGCTTTCATGGCTCAGAGATTTTTGCCACATGTCATAGACAGCCAAATAGAGAGAAATAGCTGCACCAGAAGTAAGACTTAATGTGGACAAGAACAAGAAAGGAAACGGGAGATTTTGGTGTGAGCTCGGGTGCTCAAGGGAGAGACACTTTGGTTGTTGTCTTTGGCATCAGTTTCCCTCGTGTCTTGCACTCTCCTTGCCACCATGCCTCATGAGCAGGCTATGGTTACTAAAAACCAACCAAGCAAATCCAGTACAATTGAGTCTATTCCAAGTCACTGAGACCCTGTGGAGGGTTGTCAGGGCTTTGTACACCTTTATCGATCAGATACCAGGACCTCATCTTTCTCCCTCTGAGCGACTGGTGGGTTTGAACTCACGAATTGCAGTTAGCCATCTAATGCTTCCCCAAGAGCCCCACCAAAGAGCCAGAACTCACTACCATCCAATCAAGGCTGATCCATAGCGATCCTATAGGACAGGGTAGAACTGCCGCTGTGAGTCCCCCTTTTTGAAAATTTTCTAGAAAGCCCTATTTTTCTCCTGAGGAGGCCTTGCTCGTGGTTTCAAACTGCTGACCTTGCGGTGGCAGCCCAAGGCTTAATAAGTAACCACCACACCACCAGGACTCCAAAGAGCCAAAGGGGCATTAAAAAACAAATTCGCTGCCATCAATTCCATTCCAAGTCACACGAAGCCCAGGTGTGGCAAACGTACAATAGCTCCCTGGGATTTTCTGGGTTGTAATCTCCTCAGAAATAGAGTGCCATCCCTTTCTCCCACGGCACTGAGGGGCGCATTGGAACCATCACCTTTTAGGCTAGCAGCTACGAGCCAACGGTTAGTGCCGCTCAGGAGCGTGAGCGACATAGTGCCACCTCAAACTTCCTGTGCCCTGCTTGGAGAAAGCAGACCAGTGCTTTCAAGAAATGATCTCTCTCTTAGCAAAGAAATGAGATATATATATTTTTTCCTCCTCTAACTCTCCCTCTGAAAGTGCCGGTGTAGAGGCTAAGGGGCACCTGTGAACACAGAATGCAGCTTCGGGCCTAAAAGAAGCGCAGGCAGAAAATGTGTTGAAAAGGATGCGCTGTGTTAAACATGTGATTCAGAGATAGGCCTCATCCATCTTCTCTTGCAAAGCCAATGTTTACATGGGATCGCAGCATAAACTCGTGGTGTGGGAGTAGAACCTTTCAACACTAAGACTTGACCTGGGGGAATCACTTATAATAATGTTCTTGTTCCCGCTGCTTAATGGCATAGCTTTCCCCACCGACGACCTGGTCCTGAGGTTCATTTCAGGAGGCACACTGGCTTCTGCTTCCTGGGCTCCGTCCAGCTCCCCCGCCCTCCCGGTCATGTGTGCCGCCCAGGCAGCACCCTGCACTGCATAGAGCAGTGAGCCGGACACAGGCTGGACATTCGACCTCTGACCTTGGGGTGTGGGGGGGCCAACAGTATTTCTCAACTTAATTCTCTGCTTTGAAGTACCTTAGTGTATCATCTGATTTAAAAGGGGCTTTGAGTGGAGAAAAATCGGATAAAAACTTTTCATCTATGACCTCCCTCCATGACGTTTGGCGTATACTACGAGGGACCTGCTCTTTAAGCCAGGCTTAGTGTGAACCTCTTTATGAATCAAAGGATTCTCATGTATCCTTTGGGCAAATGGATTTTTGCCTATAATGGATTTACTTAAAGTGAGGTAGACTCATACTGGAGAATTTACACGGCAACAGTCCCTTTCAAAATTTAGACACCAGAATATCAGGGGAAGGCCATTTTCTCACCCCATCTTGAACAGTGCCTCCACAAGGCTTCTTTGTCATTTGCGTTAGGAGAATGCTCAAGAAAATGCTTTTTCCAGGAGAGAGAAGCGTCTCAGGAAAACAGTTAGAAAGGCAGTGTCTTCCAGTAACCAGTAATGGATGGAAAGATGTGGGAGAGACCCTGGAGGAAACAAATAGCTCTACCAAACTCCCTCCTCGAAACCTTAATTGGTCAAATGCCAAAATAAATGAACTTTCCAAAGTTAAGAGCTTCGCAACTTTCACGAAGGGATAGAGTGCGGGGGACACAAACCTGCAGCTGCCAGGCCACCTACCCTGGTCTGACGGGAAAGCACAGCTGATGGAACCGAGCACCAGGGCCCAGGCCGCCTCCGCGCCCCGGCGACCCGCGCGAAAGCCACAGTCCCGGGTCCCCAGCCCCGTGCTGGATCGCGCCCCGCCCTTCTCACCTCGGCCGCCCGAAAGGACCCGGGAGTCAGAGCGCGGAAGATGGGCGCCCCGTGGGATTCGGAGGCAACCCGGGCCGTCCCCAACTCCCAACTTCCCAGAGTTTCCTCCGGCCTCGCTCCCCTTCCCGAGGCTCCGCAGGCCTCCCAGGCCTCCCCTCGCCCGGAGCGCCCGGCTGGGGAAGTGGGGCGCGGTGCTCCGGAGCCGCCCCCCACCCCAGGAACCCCGCGCAGGGAAGCGCAGGGGGCGGGCGTGGTCCCCTCGACCCTGCCCCAGCCCCCGGGGCTGACCTCGGTGCAGCAGTTCCCACTTCCCAGTCCCGGCCCGGCTCCAGACCCCGACCCCCGCCCCTGGCTCCCCTCGCCCCAGCCCGCCTCGTCGTCCTTCCGCCTCGGGCCCAGGCGCAGCCCGGTCGGGCGCCGGCGGCACGCACCTGGGTCTCGGAGCCGGGGTCTGGCGCGGTCCCGCAGGTGGTAGATGAAATCCGGGCAGCTGTCGTGCTCCAGGGCCCCGCGGGCGCAGAGCTCGGCCAGCAGCTGCAGCGCCTGGTGACAGAGCGCGTCCCTGGCCCCGGGCATCGCCCCCCCGCATCCTCGGACCGCGCCGGGCAGGCGGCCGCGGGAGACAGCCCTCCGCCTGCCAGCTCAGAGCGGCCGCCGCCGGGCCGTCCGCGCTCGCCGCCCGGGACCCGCGGAGAAGCGGCCCGCGCCCGAGCCCCCGCCGGCCGCCTCTCCCACCGGTTGCATGCAGCTCTCCGCCGGCCGCGCGCTCGGGCTGCCTGGCTCTCCCGCCCGGCCCCTCCGTCCCGCCCCCGGCGCGGACGAGAGGCGGCGCCGCGCGCCCAGTGCGCTTCTCCCCCAGCGCTCCGCCCGCCCCTCGCGGCCGCTGCGGGGCGGGGCCGGGCCCGGGGTTCTCGCGGGCCCGGGTCGGAGCGCCGGGACCCCCGCCCAGGCGCCGGCTGGGGAGTGGGGCGCGCCCCGAATCTTCCAAGAGCGCAGGACCGTGCTCGGGACCCTGCTCTCCCGGGGAGCGGCCGCGCCCAGGCTCGGGGAGCGGGAGGGGGCGCGCGCTCCGGGCGCTCCCCGCCCCCGGGCTGCTGCGAACCGAGCACCCCTTCCCACCAGGGCCCGTCGCGAGGGTCCAGAGCCCCTACTGGGGCGCGTGGTGCGAAGCGCGCAGTCTGGACCACACCCGCCAGACCCACACCCTGAGAACCGAGACTGGGCTTCGAATTTGGACAGCCGCAATTGGCCATACTCTGTGGGCCTAAAGGTGCCAGAGGTTCAAATGCAGGGTTTGGAGACCAAAATTCGCCAACAAAGGAAAGATTGCGCCTGCACAGGGCTACCCAGGTGATCTGACACGGAAGAGGCTGGTCAAATCAGAACAAATGGTTGCTGGAAAAGCCTCACCTGGCACTACACAGATCTTGCTCCCAATCACTGAATCTTTCAGGAGAACCTCAAGGCACCTCTCGTCTGCCTATCTCTTAAACCTTTCAGGCAGTGGGCCCAGAAATAACCACCAAGCACTGAGTTCTTTTGTGTGTGCGCGTGTGCCAGGCACTCGGCCACAAGCTTTTTAGATAAGAGAATCCCATTTAATTCCCTTGATAGCCCAACAAGGTCTATATAAGTATTTTCCCCATTTTGTCCCTAATGAGAGAGGGCTTCAGAACGGCTGTCCCTTACCCAAGTTCATACTTAAAGGAAAGGGTTAACGTTGCTTTGATTTTGAGGTTGCTGTTCAGCCTTTATGGAATACTAATATCCATACCCCACTCTGCACCCAACTTTCTAAGTCATAAGGTTGGGCTCTTTGTCCTTAGAGTCATCTTACAGCACACTTACTGCGCAGAAAGAAGGTAATTTGGGGTGCTGGAATGTTTATCCATCAGGAATCCTGGAAACCTGTTATGCGTGGTGCTAGAGCCTCAGGGGGCTTCTTTTAGCAGAGAACTTGCAGAGCTGTCATGGATGGCGCAAAAAGTTAAGTGCTGGACTCCTGGCAGGCATTTTCACAGTTCCAACCCACCCAGAGATGCCTCAGAAGAAAAGTCACAGCTTAAAAAAAAAAAAAAAAAAACCTCGCAGAGCATGTTTTAAAAAACATGACACCCATGGAGTCGGCATGAGTGGGAATCAACTGTACCAGGTTTGGAATGGTTATGTTCATTCCAGAATTTTGAATAGATGAGGAAGTACACCGTCTTAGAAAAATTAGAAGGGAAAAGCAAAGAGCTGAAAGGGAGTTGTCAAGTGTGTAGAATCGAAACTGGTCCTTGGAAGGCAGAATCCCTTAGAGGAGTCTGGAAAGACTATTCCAACAGTGGACATGGGGCACTAAGGAGAGTGCGATTACAGATCTGGCATAGTGCTGGTGAGGAGGATGTGTTGTAGCAGTATCACACTGAGGCCACTATTAATGTCTAAGAAGGACTAAGGGCAATGAGTTCCATTATCAAAGTATTTAAGCCACACACTATAAGATGAACCAAACCAAAGGCACTGGGGGATGGGTGGGAATGACCAGATTCAGAAAGCATTGGGGGGGAAATAATTGGCAAGACTCACCAAGAGAATGAGCATGAGTGAAAGAGATGGAAATGTCAAAGATGCACCTGAGTTGACTGTGAAGACATCCAGGTGGCACTTAGAAATGCAAGACTAGAGTTTGGGAGAAAGGAGAAGGCCGCTGCTCCTCAATGGAGAGGGGGCTGAGTTGCCACCTCTGATGGCTTCCACCAGAAAAGAAGAACTGGAGGAATGGGGGAGAACCTTTATACCTAAAAAGTGGCTGACCATGGAGGAGCCAGCAAAAGAGATTAAAAAATAGTTGAGAAGCAGGAAGAAAAACTGGACAGAGGAGAGACATTGGGGGGTCAGGGGAGGAGGAACATTTGACAGAGAAGTGAACACCACCATCAATGACCAATAAGGTTTCAGAGAAAAAAAATTAAGTAACAGTGCTCTGTGGAGATAGGTAGTACAAATTCATGACTTTGAAACTTACTGTACAACTTGTGCAAGTTATTTCACATTTATATTCTCTGATAATGTGTATATCTTTGGATTATTATAAAGACTAAATTGTGACCTCCATCCTTTCTAGTTTGGAGTGAATTTTTCTTGAGAGATAACAGCAAATGGAGAATTGAGTAATTCTAGACCTGCGGTTCTCAACCTGTGGGTCGAGACCCCTCTGCGGGTTGACTAACCCTTTCACAGGTGTCGCTTGATTCATAACAATAGCAAAGTGACACCTATGAGGTAGCAAAGAAAATAATTTTGTGGTTGGGGAGTCACCACAACATGAGGAACTGTATTAAAGGGTTTCAGCATGAGGAAAGTGGAGAACCATAGACCAAATGTGTTCATTCCTGGTTTTATGATCATAAATTTATAGATTTATAACTCAAAGTTCTCTGACTTTAAAGAGTAGAAGGATTTTGTTTTGTTTTGCTGTTGTTTTAAGCTCACCATTTAACAGATACACCTTAAAAGGAATATACTGAAGGGAACAGAAGGCGAGGTTCCAGGTCAGAGGGCCTGGCCTCCTTTCAGGCACTCCTCCGCTGTCATTTCCGAGTAGACAGTCACACTGTCTCCACACTTGTTCCTTTTTCCAAGACAAAGCCACAAGAGGGTCCAGAGGTCAGATGTCTGCTAGCTGAGCAAAACCTGGATGGGCCTCAGCACTCTTGACCACCAGGTGACATATTTCGTTGTTGTTGTTTTTGCTTTTGAATAATTTTTGCCTTCAGGAAAGATGCCCTTCAAAGTGACTGATGCACCTCGCTCTTGTCAGGTCTGGTCATCTGCCACAATCGTTCTGAATGCTCAAGAGAAAGAAGTCAGTGGTGACATATCCAACTATTTAAGGAGAAAAAAAAATCCCACTGAAGCAGAGCCAGAGTGTCCACATCCCACCTGGGAGCATCTTTCCCCTAGACTACTTGCTTGAAGGAGTCCTTCCTCTGTTACTTCAACCACTTTGGGACCATGTCTTCTATTACTTGCTTTCAGAGGTTTTCATGTCAATCTAAGTTTCCAGTTGCCAACAATAGAACCCCCTAGAGAGTTCAAGCAGAATGGATGAAAGAATGTGAGAGAATCCCTGCAGTGAGCCAGGCTCAGAGGTCAGGAAGCCAGGAACAATATCCATATTGCATCAGCAGGCAGCCCCAACAAAGGTTCTATCACCCCCACTTCTGCTAGATGCAGGTTCAGAGTTCACACTGAGCGAGCTTGAGCCTAGAATTCACTCCTTTACCTCTGCCACCACTGAAAGCCAAATCTCCCTCCACCACCTGCACAAGAGCCAGTTCTTTGTAGCACCTTTTTTTTTCTTATTTATTAAAGTCTAAGGAAGGAGTGCCAAATTGGCAAAGCTGCAAGGGAATCTAGTAAGGAAAGGAAGTTTCTGATGTTTACCTCATGGCATCAGGGCTCAGAAAGGGGAATTCAGTCATCTCTTGATGTAAGACAAAGGGCCTCAAAAATGAACAATGAGTATTAATTTGTTTCTGAGGATGAAAAATCTGGGAGCAGTTTAACTGGGTGGTTCTGGCACGTCTCCAGTGAAACTGCAGTCACACTCTTGACCAGCACTGCATCATGTGGAGAAAATCAGTGGAGTAGAAACCTGATCTGACTGTTGACTGAAAGTGTCAATTCATCACCATGTGGACCTCTGTGCAAGGTTGACTGACATTCTCAAGAAGTGGCATTTGGGTTCCCCAAGAGTGATTGATTCAACACAGAGATAGAACCTAAGACATATGTCGACTTTTTATAACCTTGCTTTAGAAGTGGTAAAGCATCATCGCTGTTGCATACGATTACATGAGTTTTTACTACATAATGTCATATTCTATTACATATTACATAAACTGACCCTGATACAATGTGAGAGGGAAGCAACAACATAGAATGTTTAAAATGAACTTGATGTCCAGAAAGTATGCAAAGTGTTCGATAGAGTGGTGTTTTCCAATATTTTTCACATTACTCATATTTACTGCCATCAAGTTGATGCCAATGCATAGTGACCAACCCTTTAAAATAAAAGAAGAATCTGCTTTTAGTTAGCACTACCTTGAAGCTTTGACCAGTCCAGGCCCCTCCTTTTTGTACCAAGGTCTGATTCAATCAATCTTTCTGTGTACAGATCATGTGTTTGTGTGCTAAAATATCTAACTAAGGCACTCCAAAGTGGTCTTTCTACTCCCAATCATGCTTCCCTTAAGACTTTCTCCACAAAGCAGATATAGTGATGTTTTAATTCATGTGTTCAAAGAACTTCAAGTCCTTGCTTACATTTCAGAAAACTTCCAGTCACACTGGAAGGTAAACCCACACTCCTCTCTTTGATCGATCATGTTCAGCATAATGGAGTTTCCCTCTACCATTGTAGCACCATCTTATTCCACACCCTACTTTGCTCACTCCTTGTAGTTATGTTGCTCTCTTGCTGTCCGCAGATACAATTAGCTTGTCCTCACTGAGTCGTTTCACTTGCTCTCTTCTCTACCTGAAGTGTACCTCCACAGCTTTCCTGCTGATGGCTCCTTTGGGCCAAATGTTACTGTTAGCATCACCTTCTCATAGAAGCTTGGCTTGATGACCTTATCTAAATAAATAATTAAGTTCCTTATATCACTATAAAAACTATCTGGCTTATTCATTCCCATTATAAATATTTGTTGAGCATCTCCTGTGGGCCAGAAACTTCTGTTTGCTGAGTCAATTTTGCTGTTGCTGTTGTTTCTAGTCCTCACCCCCTTACCTTGACTGGGATGGTCATTCCATAAGAACAGGAAACTTGTCTACCACGTTCACGGCTAAGACTCTAGCACCTAGGACAGCGCCTAACAGAGTGTGGGGGAGGGGTATCCAGCAGCTGTTCCATGAACGTAGGTAGAAAATAATGAAAGGTTGCAATCAGGTACAATTGGGTTGGGATCATCGGGAGGACGTCAGAACTTTGCAAACATAAGAACCAATGTCATAAAGTCCAGGAAGAATGTGCAGCAGGGAAGCAGAATCCAAATGAGCAGTCTCCAACTGGGCATGTGGAGAACAGGAAGCAAGAGGGTGGAGAGCCAGTAAGATGAAGGAAATGAGATCGTGGAGACAAACTGAAGCATCCCTTCCCTGTCACCGCTTGTACTGTCTCAACACAGACACAATCTCGCTGTAAAATGTCAGCTAATCTTTACTTCTTTCTGAGTGTAAAATGTTCAGCAATTCAATCCGTCAGGTTTGTAACCAACAGCTTGCCCAGTATTTGTCACAGAGCAGATGATTAAAATTTTTAAAAATGCTTGTTATATAAATATTCGATGATTGAGTGACCTGGCTCTTTCATGAAGCCTTTAGGAAAACTATCAAAAGTTGTCAGTTATTTTGTCTGTGAATATGAAACCAAAATACCTGAGGAACATGACCTTTTAAAATGAAATTAAAATGCATTATGCTTGTCTGTAAAATTATAGGAAAGCTGAGCTCAAAATGGATAAGAAAACAAAAGGGCTCAGAAATAGATTTGTAATTGTTGAGCCACATTGGAAATATTCTATCTTGAATTGTTTCTTCTCTGAGCTGGTGCCTGGTGTAATAAATGGAGCCCTTGGTCGAGATCAAAGTTCTTGGAAGGGCTACACGCTCAGGTCCTTAGAGATCACTTTAGGTGGATGAATGGAGAGCCTCCTAGATGATGATGTCAGACACTGTGGACTTTATAAATACACTAAATGAAGTTCCTACTTTGTAGGACGTCATACTTCCAGAGGAGGGACACATGTGTACACACCCAGGGACTTTTGATAGAATTAATAAACTATGATTAGGAATGGAGAGAGTAGTTCTATCTAAAAGAATTGGTCTGTTTGCATGACTTCAACAAAGTTCCTTAATATCTCTAGAAACCAGTGTTCTTGTGGCAAAATCACAGTGTTTGAGAAGATGAGATCCTTTGGGGCAGTAAGAGTATAACACTGGCCTTAGCCTCATTCGTGTCATATGTATTATCCTCACTTTCTCGGACTATCATGGGGGTACACACGGTGTCTCACTAGCAGTGCCGAAGCAAGGATACTCCCTGGTCTTCAGTAAGCATTGGTTAAGTGTATGTTGATTGGTTGACCTCTGAAATACATCATCCTTTTCTATTCTTAGCTATCAGAAACAGGTAAAATCCAAATCTCCTCGTTGACAGATTTCATACAACCCAATTCAAAGATACAGACCTGCAGGAACCTATTCTTGTGTCCAGGCTTTCCTCTCATGAATATTTTAAGGGACTCAATATGTACCTCTTTTGATATGGGAAGGTTGATAAACCTTCCTTTTCTGAACTAATATAAGCTCCTTCTCATTCCACAAACCACTTGTATTCTTTACTTGTTGGGCCTGAAACCATGGGCAATCTATATGCATGCGTTTTCAAAATGTAAATTTATTGAAGCAAATGTGTGTGTGTGTGTGTGTGTGCAGGCATGTGTATCCACAGAATGTAAAAGAGTGAAAGTGGCATTTAAAAGTGTGTGTATGCAAGATGTACACGAGAAACTGTGTGAGCTTAGTCCAATGGAGAAAAGGGGGAGTTTGGATTTTGTTATAGTTATTGTATTCTTTTTGCAATTTAAATGAGAGTGTATATATTTTAAAGTGCACCAAGTTCTATATGTACAAAAGAGCTTCAAAATGCATTGAAAAATCCCATTTTGTTCCATTTTTTGAAGCTCCCTTGTATAATTCAATGACACTGGTTATATTCCTCAAGTTATGCAAACGTTCTTCCACTTCTTTTCCAAATCATTCTACCAGGAAGGGAACTCTTTATGCCCATGAAAATTCTAAGGCCAGCTTCTAGAATTGGAAGCTACCTACAAGCTACCCCATGTATCGCAAAGATCAAACAAATGTGGAACTTTATCCCTCTGCTTTCCCGGTCCTTGGTCCTCTGCTTTCTATTCCTGGGGGAAGACTTATTAACTGTCAAATTTTAGATAGAGATGGCCAGGAAAAAAAAGCTACTGGTCTCATATAAAAGGGATGTAGGGCTGGCTTCAATAAGAGCCAAACTGAGCCCCTTCCTAGAAGTATGTGCTACAGAGGACAACGCTAAACCTTCATGCTGGGGAGAGAGGCCATCATGCCACACCCACATGGAATCAAACCAAGGAGGGAAAAGAGAGAATGAGGGTCTAGACCCCCGATCAGCACACCAAGCCCATCAGCACACGCTGACATGCCTGCATGGAGCTGCTAAGGCTGAGAGAGGACTGTAGGGCCAACAACAACTTGAGACATGATATCGTTGCCTCACTGGAGCATACTGTGACAGAAGACAATACTGGAGACACACGGCGGGAAGTTAGTCAGGTCTGAACCCCCCCACAGTGAGGTGAACCAAAAGGAAACATAACAAATCAGCAACAAAAACAAAGCAAAGCCACAAAGCCCCCGAGGAGCCCCCCCCAAATAGACTTAGGTTAGAGAAGTTCCAGGGACTCCCCCCAGGACTAGTGGGGAGACAGTCATTGAGCTCAGAGCATAGACCTGACATTATGTATGCTGCCCCCACTATTTTTTTCTTTTATCTCTTATTCAATCTTTTGCTTTCTTTTTTGTTGTTGTTTCTGTTTGTGTTGGTTTTGTCTGCCTATGTGAAAGAGGCATGGGTAACAAGCCAGAAGAAAAAGCAATGGGACCAATGGTTCTGGAGGGAGGAGGAGGCAGAGGAAGGCTTTGGTGAGCAAACAATACCATAGACAGGGGATCAAGTAGGAAAATAAAATTAACAATGAGGAGGAGATAGAGATTATGGGGATATTGGAGCAATAGCAATCTAGCTGAGAGGAATTACTAAGAGGCAGGAGAATTGTGAGCATGATGTGTAGCAGGAGGAAGGTAAAAGGAAACGGGAGATCTAGGAAGCAAAGCTATGGGTAGAGGTATAAATATAGGTGTAAATCTATTAACTCATAAAAAGAGGTATGGGCCTATGTACATATATGGTAATACACTGAGGTAGTGGATGGACTTTGGGCCTCTGCTCAAGCCCTCCCCCAATGCAAGAACCCTTCGTTCTAACACCTTGGCATTCTGTGATACTCACCCTCCCAGAATGATCACTGAAGAAAAAATGGGTGCCTAAGCAAATGTGATGAAAAAAAGTGGGTGGTGTTCGGCTATCAAAAGATAAAGCATCTGGGGTCTTAAAGCCTTGGTGGAGTCAAGCAGCCTTCTAGCAGAGAAGCAATAGCCCACATGGAAGAAGCACACCAGCCTGTGTGATTATGAGGTGTCAGTGGTATCAGATAACAGCCATCAGAAGACACCAAACAAACAAACATATTGTTGGGAACAAAGAGAGTCAGAGCAGAGACCCAAAACCCATCTGTAGAAAATGGAACACCTCCTCACAGAAAGGTCACAATGAAGGGATGGTCCAACCATACTTGAGGCTTCTTCAACCCCCACTATATGATCCCAACCCTACCTTTTACTGTAGACTAGACTGGAGCATGGATACAAGTACATGTAAGAGATAAGAGCTTATGACACATGGAACCCAGGAATAGGAGTAGAGTAGCAATACCAGGAAGATAGAGGGAAGGTGAGGAGAGAAGGGGAGGAAGAAGGAACTGATCTCAATGATCAACACATAACCCAACCCCAACCGCCAACCAAGGGGAATGTACAACAGAAACTGTGGGGGAAGGGAGACATTGACTGGTATAAAATGAAAATAGTAATAATAATAATTTATCAAGGGATCACAAGGGTGAGGGTGAGGCAGGAGGGCAAAAAAAGAGCTGATATCCAGGGCTCAATAGAAAGTAAATGTTTAGAAAATAATGATGGCAACATATGTACAAATACAAGGATGTGTGGGTTATTATAAAACCTGTAAGAGCCCCAATAAAATCCTTTAATAAAAAATTCAAAAAGAATATAGTAAATAAGCAAGCTTGGCTGTATGTCAAAAGGCTAATTCTTTGAAAGTGATTTTTGTTTGTTTGTGCTGTCTTGCACATAGTTGCTTTTGAGGTTTTGGCCTACTCTCTTACTCTGGAGTAGGGTGGAAGGGGAGGAGGTGGGTTGGGGTAGTTGAAGTGAATAAACCATTTGTTTTCCAAACACAAATATAGAGTCAAACACAAATGCAGCAAGTAAAGCCCCAGTAGCTGATGTGTGTGTGTTTGTTTGCTCGTTTTCCAATTTAAGCCAAACTCACCTTCGTGACTGAGTGTGAGTTAAGGCCCAGCAGGAATAAAGTCTAAGCAGGTCCACTGCTGGGCCTCCAGACACCATCCCCTGAGTATTAATATTCATATGGGATTTTCAGGGAACACAGAGCAGTCTTATGTCACACCACTAATCCTGTTTCTGGGTCAGGATGACTCCTGAGGCAATAGAAGCCTCCCTGCACTGGAGACGCTTACGGTTTCTTTTCCTGTCCACTGTCACCCTCACCTTTGCCAGCATTTGCTGTTCTTTTACAGAGTGAGCAGCTAATAGCGAGTCCATCCGTTGGTGTTGTTGCTGTTCTAAGCACTTTGCAAGCATTCACTCATTGCATCCTCAAAGAAACGCTACCAAGTAGGTGCTATTATTATCTTCACTTCTCAAACATGGAAACTGAAGCCTTAGAGTAAATCACTTGTCTGAGGTCACCTGGCCAGGAAGAGGCAGGGCTGGGGTTCAAGCTCAGGAAGCTTGGATCTAATCTAGGAGCTGTTGAGTCCACTTTGATCCCCTGTGTGTGAGAAGAGTCCTGAGCTCCACAGAATTTCCACCGACTGATTTTTCGGTAGATCACCCGGCTTTCCTTCCAAGGCATTGTGCACTGGGGGAACTTGGACACCGGTCTATGTGTCAGCATTTAAGTACCTAATTCTCTGCGTCACTGAGGAACTCCAGTGGGGCTCTGGAATCTGCTTTATGAACTGCAATGCTGCCCTGCCTAGTGGACCAAACCTCTATTACCAACAAGCTCTAAAAATGGACTAGTAATGTCAATATTAAATAAAGTCACTGATGAAAATGGTACAGAACATTGGCAGTTATGTATATGGAGATGAATTATATAAGAGGGGAAAGCATTGAGGACTTTTTGTATTAGCCAATGGCTATAAGAAAAGAAAAATGTACTAATAGCCAGGCTTTCTCTGATTCTATTCTTTTATACTATCAACTTGATATTTCTGAATACAAAGCTCGACCGATCCATATATGCTCTCAGCGATGTTGAGTCCTGGGAATTGAATTCCCTAAAAGCACAAAGAAAGAGACTTACTAATGAGTGGACTGGTGTGTGGGTGTGGACCAGGGCGTGGAGTTCAGAGAATGGCCATTCTACAGCCTTTGATAGGTGAGGGCACTGGACCAGTGAGCATTTGAAGTGTCATCCACATTTTGCTGAGTGACTTTACATGAATGAGCAGAGTTTTAAATAATACCCCTGTGTAACTTTCTTTGTTTTCACGGCATGGCATTGAAAAGTAAGGAAAGACAAGCGACAGTCATCTACATAAACTTATGTGCTGTCTTTTCTAAGACAGACTTAATAAATATCCATAGAAGCTTAAAAACAGACAGGTTGGTATAATTGCCTGAGGTGGTGAGGAGCCTTGGAGACAAAGTGGTTAAAATGTAGGACTAGTTACTAAAAGGTCAACAGTTCAAAGCCATCAGCCACTGCTTAGACATAAAAATGTGGCATTCTGTCACTGTGAAGATTGCAGCTTTGGAAATTCAATGGCGCGGTCCTCTGCTATCTTATGGTGGTGTTATGAGTCAAAATCAACTGAACAGCCATGAATTTTGCACATTGCATCATGCCACAATGCAACCTTAAACGTATCAGGGGCTTTCAACAATGTTGTGGGAAAGTTCTATTACCTTTTAGTTTCCATTTTCCATGAACTTTTTGACGACTCCTCCTATGATTGCATCTCCTACACTCTGACTCTAAATTGGATGCCAGTCAAATCTCTAAGCTGCGCCCCAACAGAGTTAGCAGCTAACCGTCTAGGACATGCCTGATTATTTTCCCAACTGAATCAATTGTCTACTATTACATATCACGCTAACATCTAGAAATTTGGGACAATGAACCTCTCTCATCCTTTGTGGGCCAGGAGTCCATGTGTGCTTTGCTTTGGCTGCAGTCAATTTGTCATCGAGGGCTGTGGTCTCAGCTGAAAGACTGATTGGAATGGGATCCCCTTCCAAGTTCATTCCAATAGCTGTCTGCAGACTTCAGTTCCTTGCAGGTTGTTGGACCGAGGGTCTAAGGTCCTTGATGATTGTTATTGGCTAACAGCCATCCTCAATCTCATGCAAAGTCGACCTCTCCATCGAGTAGCTCACAACATGGCACCTGGCTTTCTTCAATGTTAGTAAATAAGAAAGAAGACCCAAAATGAAAGCCAAAGTTGTTTTGGGAAATTAATCTTCAAAATGATATACTACGCCTCTCATATTCTGTTTACTAGAAGATGTCAGTAATTCTGGCCTGTACTCAAGGGGCAGTTTAACAAGGGCATGAATATCAGCAGGTGGGATTTTTGAGGCCTTCTAAGAGGCTGCCGACCATGCCTAATTAGGACAGCGCCATTCCAAGTGTGAAAATTATGGATTTTTAATCCATATAAGCATTAGTAACGGGAAAACTTTTTTTAAAAAAGTAAGCCTACTGCTATTGAGTTAATTCCAACTCCGAGAGACTCAATAGGACAGAGTAGAACTGCTGGCGGGTTCCCGAGGCTGTCAGTCTTTTCCCCTGAGAGTCGAACAGCTAACTTTGCAGTGAGTAGCCCAATGCATAGCCCACTAGGCCACTAGGACTCCCTATTTGTAATCTAGCAGTCCCCCCAAATTCTCTAACTCTCAGAGAGAAGCCTAAGCACCTGTTTGAGTAGTTACAGCTGAGTAACCTGATGATTTTGCAGGGGATCTGTGAGAGGGAGGAGTCTGAGTGGTGGAACCATTTGGTTGCTAACTGCACATCAGCAGACACTTCATGAGAGGAAGATGTGGCAGTCTGTTTCTATCAGGATTATAGTCTTGGAAACCCTGTGGGTTTCCACAGGGCAGTTCCACTCTGGCCTCGAGGATTGCTATGAATTGAAGTCAATTCGATAGCAGTGGGTTTTTTGGTTTGTGGGAGGCGGAAGAGAAGGATCAAGTCATGAGAAAGGTTCTTCCTTTACATGACATCTATCTCTACATATTAAAATAAAATATAGGTATTTAAAATCAACCACATATATTTTAATTAGTTGGGATATGATACACATTACATATCACCGCTCCATATTTCAGTCACGTCAAGTAGAATTGTACAATTGCTACCACAGTTTCTAACCACCCTTTTTCTACATGGAATCCTTGACACTATCTCTTTTTTACCACCCACCATTACTACCACCACTGCACCCCTTTCCCCAAACCCCTTATTCTACTTGCTGCTCCTATAGTTCATCAATCCTGAGCTTCATATACTGAAAATTGGAAAAGCATATCAGAAATATTTCAAATTTAAGAATAAAGCTTTCTGGCATTAAAGAAAAGGAAGGGTTATTAACAATGAAAGAGAGGCCAGCTTAATAATAGGCCTCAGCAGTGTTAAATACCAGAACATAACAGAGCAATGTCTCATAGGTTTGCCTTTTTAAAAAGTTTATGTGAAGAATTTTGTCTTCTGCTATTTTTCTATTCATAAGTAGTGGCAATGAAAAGGTATACATGGATTTCCAAAGTTGAGCAAATCCTCCGTCTTTGTATGTAGTCTCTATATCTCTGTCCTATTCCAGCTAATAAGGTAAAAGCTCAAATGATTGAAGAACATTAAAATTATTAAAAGGCAAAATTTATTAATCCATTCAACAAATATTTATTGACTATCAAGTATGTTCCGGGCATGCTTATAGACTTTTGGGCTGCAACAATCAATAATCACTAATAAAGACATCTGCTCCTATTCAGTTTTACTCTAGTTATTTCATATTAGAAGATCTCACTTAAAAAAAAAAGGTGGGGGTTGCCTTACATGGTGTAGTAATTTACTTGCCATGGTTCCGCAAGCCATGGTCTTTATACCTCACACTAAACAAGAAGGAGGTACCATGCAGATTTGGTATGTCTCCTCTTTTCTAGATGAGCTGTAGTAAAAGAAGGTGGCGGAAGATGCTGATAAGATCATATAAAACAGTTGTGAGTGCTTGTTAACAGGGTTGATGGTGAAAGTAAAAAACTTGAAATCCTAGCAAGGGGATTGGTCAGTTTTTCCATCCTGCAGGGTAGAAAATGAGTCATCTCAGAAATCTGATCCCTAAAAAAGAAGATTCAGGAAGGCCTTTGGGATCTCTGTATGCTGAACCTTACTTATTCAGAAACAGAAAACTGACACCAGAGAAGCAACAGAGGAGTGACAAAACAGCAGCAGCAGTAGAACAAACACCAGATCATGAGACAGAGCAGTGGGCTTCTCAGCCAGGGAGCAGTACAACTGAATGTCTTTTGTCAGTAGCTTTTCTTGTAGAGTGCCCCCAGGCACTTAATTGGGAAATAATTTTGTTGACCCCTGATGCTTGAACCGAGTGCCTACAGGTTTATAACAGAATGGTATACTCTTTATCTGTAGCACTAAAAGAGCTTTGTAACTTTTTCTGAGCAGGGCAGAGAAGAAGGGGTCATGTGGCTGAGAAGCGGAGGACCAGAAAGAGGCCTGTTTGTGAGCTGTTGTGACTAAAGAACTATATACTAAACAGTTCTGATCCTGAATTGTAACCTGTTAACTACCCTAATAAACTCTAAAATCATGAATGTTGTGTGAGTCCTGTGGCCCTTACAGTTGAAGCCTATGGAGAAGTGGAGTACTATGGGAGGAAGATTAGTTTTAAAATGGTAAAAGAGAAAAGAAGATGGAGATACGTCTGGCCTGAGTGTCATGAGAATCAATTTGGACTAATGTTGATGGTTTTGGCAATCATGTGCTTATGTTAATTTTATGATTGAAATGTAGGGGTGGAGCCTAGCCTGTTAATCTGGAGATCGCCATTGAGTAGCCAATGAGGCCTCTGTGTGGGCATGGCTTTCTCCTGAGACTTCTGGGAAATCTCGCGATATTTCCCTCGTGAAGATGAAAAGCTATCTTCCCCAGTTGTTGGGAGTTAGTCTCAGAGGCGATGAGTCATGGAGAAGACAAGATGGCAGTGTCAGAGAAGCTGGAGGAGCCGGCGGAGAGACCACACAGCTTTGCCCTGATGAAGCCAGACCTCTGAAGCTGGGGTGGCTACATGGAGACCTCTGCCAGCATTGAGTTGTTTCTGTTGTTGATGAACCCTGAGCCCTGGAAGTGAGGAGCCATGGGGAGACCCCTGCCAGGGTCTGGACTCTGTACCCACTGACCTGTGACTTCACGATTCAGAAGAAGACTTTATAGACTGATATCGGATGTATGGGTTAATATCAGACTTATGACTTTGTATTGGACTGGATTGGGATGCTTTCTTAATGTCCTATTTCTCATATATATAAACTTTTTCCTTATATCGATGTGTGGCTATGAAATTTGTTCCTCTAGCCTACCCGGACTAACACAATGGTGATTCTCCTTTTCCCCTCTGGTGAAATCAGAGGAAGTCTGCCATGACCACCATGCCCATTATTACACCTTACAATGTGGATCTACAGCAACGTGTTTAAAATGGGAAATATGCTTGACCCCACCCACCCCCACACTCCCAGGGGACATTGGATTCAGGAGAGCTGCAAAACCAGACTCATTTGGAAATGTTGCTGGCAATCTATGTACAAGTGTGCTTAGAACAGTTGAATGATGGATCATTAGATTTGTAAGAGCTCCCCAATAAGATGATTAATAATTTTTAAAAAGTATGTTTAGTCGTGTGTGTGTGTGTTAAACAGCTTTAATCTTGGTTATTTCTGCTTCAGCACAGTAAGAAGTATTGCACATGTTTAACCTGTTTTGTTGTGTGGTGGGGGAGAGGGAGGAAATCACCTTCTTAGAAAGTACAATCCAAGTTGGGAAGGTCGAGGGTGTGGGGAGTGAAGCCTCCCCTTGCCTGTAGCAAAGTGCAGGAGCCCCCAACCCCTAAACTAACCTGAGTCCAGCCCCTTATGGGGTAAAAAGTGGTGTATGAACTCCACCCCCCCCCACACACACTCCACAGGTGCCTTCCTGGAACCCGAGACCCCCACTACCATCCAGTTTGCAGCCCTCATACAGTCAATTTCATATGCTTAGTCTAGATGTGGCAGTTCTATTGATGGCGAATTGTACTTGAGAAGGGGTGGAGACACACCTGTCAATGAAGTCACAGCCCAATGATGCCTTCTGGGAGATGTGGCCTTTTTATAAGAGAGATACTAGGAACCCCCTCCACCCTCATTCTGTCCTTTGCTTTCTTGCTCACTGGGACTCTGTTTGCCTCCAGGGGTGACCCCATGGGGTCACTTGACCCCGAGAGCTGTCTATGCCCTGCTATGTTTCCATTGACCTTGGATCCCTGGAATTCTACACCCATGGCCCTGTGATTTTCCTGCTCCTTGCTTCACTTTTCTGCCTCATCAGCCTGTAGCTATGTGAGTATGAAGAGGGTTCCGGCTAGCATTGGATCCATGGACTGAGCTAGGAAGGTTTCATGATATGATCACATCTTTCTCCTAAAAAAAGTGGTATTGGCATGTAATTCACAAATATTAAAATTCAATAGTTCAATTAAGAAGAGTTGTACAATCTTCACTACAATCAATTTTAGGACATTTTTCATCACTTGTCTACTATCTAACTATGAGTATGTTCAAATTTTACCTCAATGTCCCCTAGTATACTCTCAAGAAACCAATGATCTCGTTACTATCCCTGTAGATTTACCTATCCTGAATTTCATATATAGAAAAAAAATTTTAATCAACAATAATGACAAAGTAAAATAGAGAGAAAAATCAATAGAAAAGAAAGCAGACAATATTAAAAGCTGGAAAAATGTGAAATGGATTAAAGAGGACATCAAATTCTAAGGTGCTTATTTTAACATAACTGCATCTGCAGTCATCAACTTTGCCATGTATTCTGCAAGACAGCAAGAAAACTCACATCCTTGTTCTGTGGAAGGAGGGGATTCACTAGGGAGTGAATCCATGTGAATTTCCCCTTCACTTTTTAAAACAGAATCAACGGGTCAAAGGGGAGATCTAATGATATTACTTAAGTGATATTTAACTTAACTACATCTGCCATGAATGACTTTAAAATGCCCCCTGTACTATAACACGTTTCTTGATATAAAGTTATTTCTTATACATATATGGGTGTCAGTAGGTTCTGTCTCTATATAACTGGACCAACATACTTGGATTATGGCTGGAGTATAAATGTTTTTAATTATCAGGGAGGCCCTGAGTAATTTTTTACTCTGAACAATGGGCAGTAGGTCAGATAAGCTTGGGAACCTATGATCGATTGAAAAGGGAATGGCCAGGTTATGATTTCCACATTCACACTCTAAAGACAGATGTAGAAATCTTAAATATGCCATGGAAGCAAGGCAATGGTACATAAGAAGAAAATATGCCTTGAGTACATAGATTTTAGTCTCAGACTCTAATTCACATTGTCCATCAGTGATGATCAAAGGAGAAGAGCCACATATAATCACTCCTAAGGATGGGTGAAAGCAGTTATAAAATGTAGTGTGTATTCTAAGGAAAGATGAGCAGGGTCGGGGTGGGGGGCAGTGTTTGACATTAGAATGATTATCAAAATCTAGAGGCAACATTTTGGAAGCCAAAATACCAAACATACTTTCTGCAGAAATAAACATCAACTTTCAGTATCTTCCTTATTATCTAACATTATTTTGTGAATTTGTTGTATAATACAAGAGTTAAAGGTAAATAAGTTACTTAGATTAAAATAAGTATTAAAAACTCTAAGGAATCAAGGATTTGTTGATAAAAATGATAAAAGAAATTTTAATAAGACATTAGAATGAAGAGGTGAGGAAAATATTCATATGCAAAGATAGATGCTCATAGAATTATGAGTTGTTTCTTTTCACTGGCAATGTTCTACTAAAAATATTATTCCGTTGTCATAAAAAACTAATTGAAAATTTTAATAGCCTCATTTTTTTAATTTTGTAGAAAAACTGTTTAGAGCATTGTTCACACTTCATATTTATAGAATTAAAAGTATATGAAGATATATAGCTGGATAATATATGGAGTGACAAACCATTTTCCTGAACTTTAAACATTATAAAGGTAACTATTTGATTTTTCTCAAATAACTCAAAGGCTTAATGTGTTTCCAATAAAAATGTTCTGAAATAACTGTTCCAGCTTTTTCTTGAAGTAATCATGATAACACGGCCATTTAAAAGGGGTATAGCTTTACATATTGAAAACAGTTATTTTAAAATCTGGGAGGACAATGGGGAGAACTATGTCCTCCAAGACAATAAAACCTGATGGAGGGGAAAAAAAGACAATAAAACCTATAACAAACGTTCAGTTGTCAAGATGCTGGATATCTGCAACAAGAGTGGACAGGTTCATCAAAGGAGCAATCTGAGTATTTTAAAAATTGGCACTCATGTGGACAAGAATTCGATATATGTTTAAATTTTCATCATAGATCAATAAGATATTCACTACATGATATAAGAAAAACTGTTTAAGTATTTGGTGGAATATAAAGCTACATCAAAACGGTGTAGCAATGTTTTTAAAATAGGGATAAAGTGAATGAAGTGGGGTAGCATAAGCTCTCTATGAGCAGTGTGCAGAACCAGGGAAGGGATTCTTTTGTTTCTTAGTATAAAAGATGAGCGAAATCACAAACAAGCGAATGAGATGTCATACATAAAAATTCAAAACAATGGTTTCATCAGAAGAATAATATGCCTGGAATATGTAGAGTTAGAATATAAGAATAATTTATTAGTAATAAACTTATGAATATTGTTCCTTCTCACTCACCATACTCCTCAGTTAACAAACAATGGGTAACCTTGAGAAGGAAAGGATTTCCAGAACACTTCATTATGCTTAGAGGGAACTTGTTATGGATCAAAAAAGCAGTTCTACAAACGGAACAAGGGAATAGTGCATCATTTAAAATGAAAAAGGTGTGTGACAGGGTGTCTTGTCCAATCTGAATGCTGAAGAAATGATCAGAGAAGCTGGATTCTACAAAGAAAAATGGGACATCAAGATTGGAGGAAGGCCTATTAACAACCTCATATATGCAGGTGACACAACTTTGCTTGCTCAATGTGAGAAGGACTTGAACCACTCGCTGCTGAAGATCAACAATTGTAGCCTTTAGTACAGACTATGAGCCACTGTAAAGAAAGCCAACATCTTCACAACTTGACCAATAGATAGCATGATAAATGGAGAAAAGGCTAAAGTAGTCAAAGACTTTGTCTTGCTTGGATCCACCATCAATGCTCATGGAAGTGGCAGTCCAGACATCAAAGGACAGATTGTCTTGGGTCAATCTGCCGCACAAGACTTCTTTAGAGTATTGAAAAGCAAGGCTCTGACTTTGAGGACTAAGATGTCCCTGACTCAAGCCATGGTATTTTCAATTGCCTCATATCAATGGTGGGATTCCAGTAACTGAAGCAGCTCCCCACCTTAGTGACCAATTTTAAGTCTTAAAAAAATGCTACACTGAAAGGTCATTTCTTATTTCATACAGTTAATACTTAAATAAGAACAATAAAGGATGCACACACAACTAGATTGTTAAGCAAGTTTTAAAACATTAAATTAATTCCTGACAAAAACAACAAAATGCATGTTTAAGGTATTTCGATTCTGCTTCTTGATGGGCATCTTCACTTGCAAGCTTCTTCACTTTTATCCAAGCACCATCAGCTGTATGATTTATCCTTCCAACGTCTTCACTGGGGGAGTATGGTCCCATTTCCAGAGAGGTAAGTCAATGAGACAATAGTCATTATGTATGAAATATTAGAAACAGGCAGATTTTTTTCTCTGAATATATTATGTTCATCTTTGAAAAAACCCTTTCTGCTTCTGCTGAACTTATAACAGTTGTTCTGATAATATTTCTAGCTATTTGAAGATTGTGAGGAATTGCATACTTCACCCCTACTATGTGGTGAGAATTTAGGGCATCACACAAAGCTGAAACGAAGGACAGCATGACACTCTCTGGTGGTTTGGTATTTTTTTCTCTTTACATTATAGGTACACAAGTGTATAAACATGACATGTAACTAATTATGCACTCTATTTTCCACTAGTATTGCATTGGAACATCTTTGCAATATTGTTAAATGATTTCTATGAGAGTAATTCATAACTGTAAAAATATATAGTGTTATAAGCCTATCAATGTTGAACTATTTCTTGTTTGCCATAAGAAATTAAGTTATATATATGTGTGTATAAAATTACATACAAATACCACACAGAAGCATGCAAAACATTTTTAACTGACCAGAGAAAAATACTCAAAACCTAACTTTCTCTTTATGGGTAGATTATGAGAGAGTTTCCTTTTCTTATTATTTTTGTATTTTTGAATTTTCCTGAGAATCTGACATGTTTGTAATAAGCAATAAGCTGTTGACAAAAAATACAAAGGGATACTTCTAGAATCTTGGACACATTCATTTATTCATTCATTAGATATTTATCAGATGTCCAATAGTTCTGGACATTGTGTTAGGTCCTTAGTGTTCAAAGAGTGAATAGAACAGGGATGATTACTGTTCCAAAGATTCCAAAGACGTTACAGTCCTTGTGCCTCTCTTTTTTTATACCATCTTATTCAGTATAAATAGAATGTATTTTCCTCATGCTCAGCAAAAAAAAAGGGGGGGGATCCCTTCCCTCAAAGAAAACCTAGCAACTAATTGTTGCTTTCTGTCCCTCTGCTCTAATAGGTAGCCCTCCCTTGAAGCCAACTCCCTTCCCATTACTATCCCCAAGTTCCCCAGCACCCCTCTCCAAGCCTGAGAAAGAAAAATGGTATCATTAGGAGCAACCAACTTGCCAAAAGAAATGTTCTTTTCTCCCTGATGTGCTACCAGCACAGCAGCTCAGGTTAGCAGGATTCTATGCTGGGTCCCCTGGCAAATGAATTGTTTCTCTTAAATAAGCTCTAAATGCATTAGGAAGCTACTTTGCTCATATTTGTACAACATAGTGTGTCTGTGTCGTGCATAGAATTCATTTGTACTTTATTTCCTAAATGAAATCATTTCTCCCAATAATGTATTTATCAATGATTCTGCTATTATCTGGGGGAGAATTTTAAAGTTTCCGCACCCCCCCCCTTCACCACTTGCACAGTGAAATGGTATCTGCCAGCCAGTCATTCAACAATTAGTAAATCCCTTCTATGTACCAGGAATGATCCAAGCCACTTGGAACTCTGAGATGAATGAGGCAGAGTCTGTACTGTCAAAGCCCTTACAAGATGGAGCAGAGGGGACAGATTCTAACACAATGAAAGTCGAGGGATATGTTTGAGGGGTGTACAAGAAACTTTGGGAACAAAGGGAGAGTCCATCAAGTAAACTTCTAAAACATCTACTATTTGTGCTACATTTTAAATGACATACAGAAGCTTGAATGACAGACAATATGGGGACAGGAATTTCAAGCAAAAGATCATCTGAGAAGTTAAGTAATCCTGCAAGAATACTCTCAGATATAATCAGGATTCCATTGCTGGTTGATTTGCTTCTGCTTTGGGAGAATCAGAAAGAAGGTGAGCTCATTGTGTATTGTTTTTGTTTTCTCATTGTTTTTCCCATGTTCCATGTTCTAACAAGTTAGCATGCAGTTTTTAGATTTTTAAATAATTTTGATAAATCATTTTATTGGAGGTTCTTACAGCTCTTATCATAATCCATACATCAATCGTATCAAGCTAATCTGAACATATGTTGCCATCATCATTTCCAAAACATTTACTTTCTACTTGAGCCCTTGGTATTAGCTCCTCTTTTTTCCCCTCCATCTCCCATCCTCATGAACCCTTGATAATTTATAAATTATTTTTATTTTCATATTTTACACTGTGCACCGTCTCCCTTCACCCATGTTTGTTACTCATCCCCCTGGGGGTGGGGTAAAAATTTTTTTATAGCTATTAATTGAACAAACACTCATAATAACATTGGGAGGGAGGAGCAAGTATCATTTCTGTTTTACAGGAAGCACAGAGAAGGTAAGCAACTTTCTGTCAATGACAAACCAGAGTTCAAATATAGAAAGATTAAGCCAAAACTTGTACTATGAGAAGGAGTGGAGTCTAGTCTGTCAATCGGATCATAGTCAATTAGGCTTCTGTGTGGGCACGGCCTTCTCCTGAGGATTCTGGGAATTCCCAGATTTCCTCCTTGGATGCGGGAGACACTTCTCTTTCACCTCACTTCCTGCAACACATCCTTGAGAAAGAGCCACATGGACCTACACTGATGCAGCTCTGAGAACTGGAGAAGCCACACAGAGGCACCTGCCAGCCCGGAGATGCTTACAATGCCATTGGATCCAGACTTTCTGCTCACTGGCCTGTGATCTTCCTGTATTCAGCGTCATTGCATCTGTCTTGTGAATCTGAAGAGGATTTTATAGATGGGAATCAGACACATGGGCTAATATTGGACTTATGCGCTTGGACTGGACTGAGTTGGGATGCTTTCTTAAGGTACAATTACCCTTTCTATAAAACTCTTTCTTGTACACATGTACTTTTCTATAGCTTTGTTTCTCTGGTGTTCCCCGGACTAACAGTTATAAGCACTACCCAAAGTATTCAGAAGTTTTAAAAACTTGCTTGTGAGTCACTTTTGACTCATGAAAGTCTGATGTGTATAGAAACAGTGCTGGGCTCTGAAGGGTTTTCTGGGGCAGATTTTTCTGAAGAAGATCGCCAGACTTTTCTTCCAAAGCACCTCTCAATGGACTTGAACCTCTAGTATTTAGGTTAGCAGCCAAGTGCATTAATATCTGTACCACTCAGAGACTCCCACTGGGGTCATAATCAGAATACATTTTAAAAAATTGACACCACTGAGTCCATTTCTCTTCATAGCAACCCTGTATAGAGGTTTTGCAGCTACAAATCTTTACAGGAGCAAGAGCACCTCAGCTTTCTCCTGTGAAGCAGCTGGGGGGGTTTGAACAGCAGCTGCTGTGATTAATAGTCCAGTCTTACCCAACCGTGTTGCTGGGGCGTCTTAGAATACTTAATGACTCCCATAAATAGGACAAAATGCAGAAAAAGAGTCACTGATGGAGAAATCTGAATGGACAAGAAGGCTGCAAAAAAAAAAAAAGTCTACCTCACTCAGACTTGGGAAATTAAAGGGAAAGGAACAATACAATGGCATTTTTTTTCTCTCTCCTCAACTTGGCATATGTTAAAAAGCATGACTATAAATTATTGGCAAAGATTTGGGGGAAACAGAATTGCCATACAATACTCGTAGGAGTTTAAATCGGCATAGCAATGTTAGACAGCAATTTGTAGCTGCCAGGAAAATTGAAACAATACAAATTTATGCTGCAGAAGTCCACTTGTACACATATAAAGTACAAAATAGGCTTATATATGCTTCACAAAACGTGAATAATGAAAGTAATTACTCTATTGATTGTGGTCCTGTAAAGCTGACAACTGACATGTGTATTACAAAGGGAACATATTTTTTTAAAAACTTGATATATTTACAGCCATTCCATAAAACACTGTATAGTGAACAAATATTTTAAATTAGATTTATATTGTCTAAGCAATCTGTAAGCAACTGTGTCCCCTCAAAATATGTGCTGGAATCCTACCATCTATGCATGTGAATGCAGGAGCCCTGGTGGGGCCGTAGCTGCTAACCTAAAGTTCAGTGGTTCAAACCCATCAGCAGCTCCACTAGAGAAACAATCCAGCGGTCTGTTCCTTTAAAGTCTAGGAAACACAATAGGATGGTGCTACTCTGCTATAGGGACACTGTGAATCAGACTTGCCCAGGTGGCACAAACCTATGGACGCAATTCTAGTTGAAGATGGATTTTTGCTATGTTCAGGAATCACACCCTCTAGAACTCACTGCTTAGGGTCTGAGTGATGCGAAGATAACAGATTCATAGGGCAGCAAGTGCAGAAGAGGAAAGACATGTCTCAGGAAGATTGCTCAGGAAGTCATGAAACTGAAAGAGACAGGCACTTTCCTGCAGAGCTGAGAGAGAGAGAGAGAGAGAGAGAGAGAGAGAGAGAGAGAGAGAGAACTTCTCTAGAGCTGGTGCCTTGTATTTGAAGTCTTAACCTCTAAAACTGTGAGAAAGTAAAGTTCTGTTCTGTAAAGCCACCAACCTATGGTCTTTCTGTTATAGCAACACTAGGAAATTAAGACTGTGGGTTGCGGTGGAAGGGTCTATGTCATATTATTGCTTGTCTTTTCCCTTATGTTTACCTTTTCTTTTTTTCTTCCTTTTTTTTTGGAAAAGGGGCAAAGGACAAAGATCACCTCTCTTACTATGTTGTGACAGCAAAAATTACCACTAGATACCCTAAATGCATCAGGCCTCAATTGAGTTTTTCAATTATTTCCACTCCCCTGTCTTCTAGGGTCAGGTAATTAAGACCTTAAAACTTTGATTTTTTTTAAATGCTGGTTCAATGCCTACAGGACACCTCTGTCATTTGTGCTATTTGACTCTTTCCAAATGGACAGGCCAAAACCTATCTTTTTTTAACCTAAGACTTTACAAAAGGTCTAGAAATAACAAAAAACGACTTCACTACCCTGAAGTTTCCCCACCAAGTTAACAGACATTCTAGCATTAGGAGACATATCATCTGAGTCAGGACATCGCACTTTAGCCAGTAGCTTCAAGATCACCAGCCGCTCAGCAAGGGGTCTTCACTATCCCCCTCCCCGGCTCTTTGGTAATTCTACGATTACAAGTGTGTCCATAATAACCCGCCAAACCCACTACCACAGGGTTTCCTGGGATGTGCTAGCTATTGAAGCCTACTGCCCCATCTTTCTCTTTTGGAGCAGCTAGTGGGTTCAAACCACCAACCTTTCAAGCAGAGCGCTTGATCGCTGAACCACAAGGGCTCCTTCTTGTCTGCTATAAGGAAGACCAAATCACAGATTTCTTTCCATTTTCTACCAGGGTTGCATGCTTTAGACTTACTCTGACTTCACGAATCTCTCTTCTCATGGAAGCTTGAGTGCCTTTGTATTGGCTTAGGGGAAACGTGTGCCCTCCCTCACGGAGGCCATGCTGTGAAGACAGAGATTGTAGAGCAATCGTTCCATTGCCTGCTTCCCCCTCGCTGATCACCAAGCAAAATGTCAGCGCAGCTGGTGCTCATCAATTCACCCTGGGTGATTTCAAAGACCAATTAGGACTGTGAACTCCTAATTGCCTCATTTCTAGCCACATTTTAAAGCAATTAATAAGTAATTGAGTAATGCGTTAATAATACCCTTGATCATTTTTCTAATGATCAGCTTCTGCATTTAGTCATCTTTATGACATGTGAAAGCATTGCATCTCAGATCCTATCTTGTTAATAGTCCCCAAGCTGGTCCTGTACGTAATTATTTCTTAACAGGTACATTCACTTTCCTCCCTAAAGCAATGAGGGGAAAAGGCATCAGCTTTCAAACAGAAGTTTGTCAGTTCTCTTTTACTTTCTTGCTTGTCCTA